>OY757544.1:3011921-3028953 GCA_963584105.1 Alviniconcha strummeri
GTCTAGTTTTTCTGCATCTGTACACACGTTGTCTGCGTCCCGACTTGAAAATTCAACTTCTTGTTAAAAAAACTGTCCAAACCAGCACCAGAGGTGATTTGTTACGAACGGAAATTGAAGCTGCAGTTTGAAGTCGGACTAGAGGTCGGAAAAGAGATTTTGTGAAAGATGTACCCGGTACACTCAACGCCAAAAGGTATGAACGCTTTACTTAGTTCATTCATGGACGTAGTCCACAAACGCACTCGGGCCAGCTCGCTTGGGTTTTCGCCAGTGTTCTGCTGCCTCCTGTTACTTGGAAGTTTTGGTGCTCCCTTTCAAACAAACAGTAAAGTAATAGCTTAAATTACCGACCTGCGCAGTGTTTTTGTTTCTTTACCACTGCTTTCTTTCCGGCCAAGCCGGTCATCTGGCCTGAGTGCTGTTCTTCAACGTCGTTTGCCTTAATTTTATCTGTGGTGTGGGGGTGTGTGTGTGTGTGTGTGGGGGGGGGGGGTGACCACTGGGTAAGAGCTCAGTACTCTTGCAGTTGTTCGGCTTAAGTCATCACACACGCGAGCTGAAAAATGCACGGTTTCAAAAAGGTACTGTGCTAATTAATTTGGTTTGTTTATTTGTTCGTTTTTGGTTCATGTGTTGCTAGCAACGTTAACAGCAGCGAGTGCTGGTTAAGGCTCAACATGTCTCGAAATTACTGTGCAAACCCAAACCTAAAAGGTAGAATCTCTTTTTTAGTTTCTCGACACCCCTCAACCGGCACTGCCATAAACACGCGCGCGCGCGCGCACAAATACAAACACACGCGCAAGCGCACGCACACACGCACACATGCACACACACACACACACACGCACGCACGCACGCACGCACGCACGCACGCGCGCACGCACGTGCGCACACACACATACACAGCACACACAACTGCACATTTTCTCATAAAATATTTGATGCTCCATCACCCGGTCGCCATGAGGGAAAAACTGCGAGCGGCGAAAACAATGAGGTTTTATCTTCCGTCTACATGCTCATTGTTGTCATTGTCTTTAACTGCGCCGCAACCATTTGTCCCTTGCCAGGAAGAAGGCACTGATGAACGTTGTTCTCTGTTGGACCTTGTTGTTGTTGTATGTGTGTGTGTGTGTGCGTGCGTGCGTGCGTGCGTGCGGGGCGAGGGTATTGGGGGGGGGGAGTACAGGAGGGGGAGAGCGTCACGTTATATACGTTTCATGTATGCATAATTAGTATGTGTTACTCTAGTTTTTGCCCATGCATCTGTTGCCAGTCTCTCCCCCGACCCCCACCCCCAATCCCATCCCATCCCATCCATCATCCATCTTTGTGTTTTGTGTTTGTTTATTTGAACCAACGTGGCGTGTGGCCTATTGCCAAGTGTGATCCAAGGTTTTTTGTTTTTTCATCTTAATTCGACATCCCAGCTTGTTGACTGTTTACGTGCTGTCGCTTTTATTTCCCCGCTTTTTTTTCTTCCTTCTCTCTCTCTCTCTCTCTCTCTCTCTCTCTCTCTCTCTCTCTCTCTCTCTCTCTCTCTCTCTCTTTGGGTCTTTTTTCTGTCTTCTTTTTTCTTTCTTTTTTTTTTTTGGTTCTGCGTCGTCGTCGTCGTAGTAGTCGTAGTAGTAGTTGTTGTTGTGGTAGTTGTATGCTGTAATCGTAGTGGATTATTTCCTCTTACTGGTTTATGACCAATGGTAAGGTTAATTGTTTTCCCACTTATAAGCTTCGCGTTGAACTGGGCGTTAAAATATTAAACACTCTCCTCCCCCCCCCTTTTGTTGTTGTTTGTTTGTTTGTTTTGTTTTGTTTTGTTTGTTGGATTGGCTGGTTAGTTGGTTGTTTTTGTTCGTCTCCTTTTCGCTCATCTTTCATTTGTGTTTTCATAGGCCAAGTCTGGGCCAACGTCTTGATTTTTCTTATGCACTTTCTCGGGCTCCTCAACACTTCACACTCTCCCAAATCCGTGACTTGTGCTTTTTCGCGGGCCTGTCAGTGCTGGATTGTTTTCCTTGACTCCGGCATGCCCGGGCCACGCAGACCCACGCGAATTTTTGAAGGTAGATGTCGCATGCCATCCCGTATCACCTACATTCGTCAGAGGAATTAGATTTCTCAAAACTTGTTCTATTCAAGAAGGCCGATCTTTCTGCAACAGGTAAAAGAGATCCAAATGATAATATATAAAAAATAAAAATAAAAAAATGGAAAAGTAAAAACTTGATACCGTGGAATTTGCTTTAAAATGCCCCGTTGATTTTAGTTTACAATCCTACGTTGCGTCGGTTGATAACTGTAAGATTAGTCTAATATAAGTAGTTAAAAGCTTCACTTCGGTCTAATATAAGTCAAGTGAAAAGACATTAACTAAAGGGAAGAGGAACGTTGTGTCAGTGGTGTAGACTACGGTTAGCTGGACTTTGATCTCGTTCCGCTGGCGACTCGTGCACGGTCATCACGTGCCACACCATCGCAATGGGGAGACGGTGCGTGCAACACGGGAGATCGAGGACACGTGTTGGTGCTGTCCGAGTTCCAGCTACGCTAAATGTAACGACGGAGGTTCTAGTGGTTCTAGCCATCAGTTCTCTCTCTCTCCCCCCCCCCCCCCCCCCCCCCCACCCCTTAAAGAAGATGGGTTTATTTTGTACTTTGTGCCTGAGTGTCGATAAATCATTTTGAAAGAAGATGGATTTTCTTTGTTTTCTAGAACTTAATTTATTTTGTACTTTGTGCCTGAGTGTCGATAAATCGTTTTTAAAGAAGATGGATTTTCTTTGTTTTCTAGAACTTAATTTATTTTGTACTTTGTGCCTAAGTGACGATAAATCGTTTTATCTTTTGTTCTGTTCTGTTTCATTGTAACAAATCCAGATGATTATCAGTGCATTCGTTTGCATTTGCTCACACGTAGACTGGCAGGAGTCGGGCTAGGCCTGAATTGCTGGGATGCAAGGCTGTGTCGATATCGTTGACAGCAATGTGATGGTAGAACGAAGTCACGTATCGTACTGATGTCACCGACGATGTGACCCTAGGCTAGGGTTATATCGACATAACTGACTAAAGCGTTATGCCCAGAGCAAGGTAAATGCGTAAGGATCACCCGGTGACAATGTGATGACAGAGCAAGGTAGGTTATATCACCGTAACTGACAGTGTGGTGATAGTGCAGGGTTACATATACTGATATCAGATTGGCAGCAATGAGTGTGATGATACAGAAAGTGCACACACAGTAGATAAACAAACACCGCAGATAAAGGCCTTGACGACTGAGATACGGCAGCTTACCACTGTCAACTGCACGCAAACGTAATATTCTAAACAGTACATGTCCACATAATCGCACTTATCACTACGTAACTGACATCCAAACATATAAAAGGTTCAAAAGAACGCTTTTTATTAGGGCAAAACACATGTAAATTTTTCGGGGTGATCTCCTTTATCGAGCTACAAAACAACAAACAACAGGTAACCGATGAAAAACGATGAAAAACTGAAAAAATTACTACGTAATTCGGTAATTCGGTCATCACTACAATATCTGGGTAAGACTGAAAAAATTACTACGTAATTCGGTAATTCGGTCATCACTACAATATCTGGGTAAGACTGAAAAAATTACTACGTAATTCGGTAATTCGGTCATCACTACAATATCCGGGGGGGATATTTAGTCATGTTCAATTTTGGCGCTAGTGTGCTTGTAACCGAGCGGCAAGACATTTTACGTGATGTAGTGATAGTCACTCTGTGTAGTGATATTTACTATGTAGAGATGTGTACTAAGTTATGTAGTGTTCATTATGTTTGAGATAATTACAACAATGTCCTTCACTCCTATCAGTATGTACAGTGTGTGTGTGTGTGTGTGTGTGTGTGTGTGTGTGTGTTTGTGTGTGTGTGTGTGTGTGTGTGTGTGTGTGTGCATCTTTTGCATAATTATTCTTGAACACGCATAATTATGCTTGAACACTTGTCGATATATACATATTTTTTGTTTTTGATAACATTTTCCATCTCGATGTACATTATGTGTGTATGCTTGTTCAGCGCTTTGAGCCGCAGGGTAGGCGCTTTACAAATTTCCATTATTATTATAAATGTGGTTTTGGCGCTAGTATGCCGTTAAGTCTCTCAGTCAAAAGGACATAATGTATTACAAGGATGTTGGTAACAGTTCCAACAATGTGGTCAGCACGGAATGTGGTGATGTTTACATTGTTGCAGACATTTTGACAAATTTGTGCTTTTGACACTAGCAAGTCGTCATACGATAGGCGGCATAGTTCGGTCGTTAATCTTAACTTTCTTTGGGTGTTATCTACTCTTGGCAGAACACTCGACTGGAGTTTTGATACTGCGTGAGTGTCATCCATATCGGTTAATGTTCTTTCTCGGTGCAATCTGAAACGGAACGAGGCCCAGAGGGCTCGTGCAGAATCAGCACACAAGGGGGTTGATCAGTGCTCGAAAGACGCCACACAAACACAACAACAAAGACCTGAGTCGCCTAGCTACGGTAACTCTCACCTGGCATGCCATGAGTAATTACAAGGTACATATACTCCACCACAGGTACATCCTCTTAGTGAGCCGATGTGGCCTAGCGGTAAGGCGTTAAGCTGGTAAGCGGAAGGACCTCGGTTCGATACCGCTTCGGCTCTCCTTTCTCATCAAAAAAGGTGGTTTGTGGACACTGTCTTGTGACTTTGTCCATCACTTCCTACTGAAACATTAAAATGGCTCTCATCGCTGCCCATCTTAATGCAGGAATCATTCTGGTGGTGACAGTGTAGCGATAGGTATATAGTCTCCCTCTCACCCCACCTCCATGCCCCCTTCCCCCCCTTCTCCCCGTCCCTAATAAGCCTTATGGTTTCTGTGGACGTTAAGCACCATGTTTACTTACATCCTCTCAGGGTTCCAGGCGAGATCAAAAGATCAAGAGATCTTAGAGGAGGGAGGTGGAGCTGGACCCTCAACTATGCCCAGAAGAGATCATGAGTAGGGAGGTGGTGCTGGGCTGAGCAAGTTGGACGTCTTTTGCTTCGAGTTGTCCAAGTTGTTCGTCAACAGCTGTGCAACGGACATTGTCTTAGTGACTCTGTCCAGCACAGCAGGTGAAAGAGCAATTGCACGGTGCACAAGTCGCTAGGCAGTGGCGAGGGGACACCGCCTTAACACTTCCATTGTTCTGGCGGCGGTCCACGGTCTCTCCGGTCTTTTTCGGGCGGTTTCCGCGGTCGAGCCTTTCACTCTCTCGTCCCCTTCCCACTCTGTCCCCGTCCCTAATAGGCCATCTCGCCTCCGTGGACGTTAAGCAACATGAAAGCAAACATCCTCTTTCTGTGGATTAAGCACCATGTTTACTTACTTACATCCTCTTGGTAAGCCGGTTTGGCCTAGCAGTAAGGCGATAGGCTGGTATGAAGCAGAGGGACCTCTGTTCGAATCCGCTTCGGCTCTCCTTTTTCTTCAAAAGTTGTGGTCTGTGGACAGTTGTCTTGTGACTTTGTCCTTCACAATTAATGAAACATTAAAATGGCTCTCATCACTGCCCATCTTAATGCAGGAGTCATTCTGGTGGTGACAATGTTGCGATGGGTATAATAGTCTCCCTCTTCCCCTTCCCCCCTTCTCCCCGTCCCTAACAAACCTTGCGGTTTCTGTGGACGTTAAACACCATGTTTACTTTACATCCTCTCGTCTCTTGACACAGCTAGGTCTTTGCTGTTGTGTTCAATTGTGTGACGTCTTTCGAACGGTGGTTAACTCCCTCGTGCTTTGAGTCTTTCTCGGCGCAGTTATCGTGAGTTGTTTTGCCTTATCCAGCGTTTGTCAACACTAGTTTCAGTTTGGGTGCCTTGCCTTATGATTTATCTAGCGTTCTTCAACACTAGGTTCAGTATGTCACTTTGCTCAGCTGCAAAGTTTGTTTTTACTAGAGCGCTTAAAACAAAACAAAAAAACTTTGCTCCTTGACTTAGCAACATGGTCATGGACTTATCGGTCGTTGGACTGAAGGCGATAGTGCAACGGACCTTGAACTAACCTGGCTGAAAACAACTGTCAGTGAGAGTCATAAGCAAGCTGATATTCAAGGTAGCAAAACATCGTTCGTTTTTGTCTTGCATGGTGTTATTGTAGTCAATAAAATTACAAATAAATTTACAAAAATCAGTTACTGATTAGTTTGTATCTGCCGCCCTCCACCCCCGCAGGACTGGCGGCGGTGGGGGTGCTGGAAACATCTAAGTATCTTCCTTTGGTTTATCTGTCAAGTTGTCTCTACAATAAATAGTTTCATGTATAACCGCAACCGCTAGTAGCTTCATTTGTGCCATAATCAAAACCTGGCTGTAACTGGTTTGAGATCCGTACCACTGAACCACAGCGAGTCGTCTTTGCAGGTGGTGTGCATAATCTCTTCTAGCGCGAAACGTGATGCAATACAAATAACATGTACGTCCCGTGCGCTCACGCAACTGTCATTCACTCTGACTTGCCAGAGGGTCGAACTACACCCACCACCGTGACGTATTCCGTACACTGGCAGTGCAGCTGATAAAGTGGTAGTGGCGTGACACGTTTTTCCTTCTATATTTTGCGGCTTTTGATCGAGAAGACTGTCGGAGCGCTACAAGCGGGTATGTAGCCCATTACTGATGTTGATTGTGGTGCAGGCTCTGTAACTATGGAACGGCTTTTTTGGGAAGGTTGCTGTGCTGTTGTGAGCTTTCTCTGCGGCGTTTGGGAGATTCTGTTCACATTGTGTACGTTGATTTGTGTGTGTGTGTGTGTGTGTGTGTGTGTGTGTGTGTGTGTGTGTGTGTGTGTGTGTGTGTGCGCGCGCGCGCGTTGATTTGTGTCTCTGTGTGTGTGTGTATGTGCAGGCGCGCGTGCGTGAGTGTGGAGACTGAGAGAGAGAGAGAGAGAGAGAGAGAGAGAGAGAGAGAGAGAGAGAGAGAGAGAGAGAGAGAGAGAGAGAGAATCCGTGTTCGGCTTGCACAGTGGCAGTTAAAAGATTGTCTTGATCAAGGCCGGTGCCTGCTTGCACCACGTGAGGTGCAATGTGACTGCCAGACGACAGTGAACCATTACATTCCCCGATCAGTTCTCTTCCGCTCAAGATTCTATCTATGCGATCGGGACAGCCCATGTGCGCTCCATCCCGTATCAGAAGTCTCCTCAACGTTGCCTTTGACTGACAGTTCTAATGTTGACCTGGCTGGCGATGGCCCTTTTTCGTCCTTAGACCTAAACCGGACCATCGAGCGCTTCCTCTTTCTACGGCTCTCTCCTACAGGCGATCCATGACTAGTGGATCCACGTCTCTCTTTTGTCCATGCACTTTGTGCCCGCGGCGGGTAGTGTCCCAAGCTCCTCAACACTTCAGATCTTCCGAGACGCAAGCCAGTTTGATCAGCTGTGATTTCCTTCCCCCTTCCTCTTTTTCCGCCAGTCTCTCTTGGCTCTGTCATTCCGGCCTCGGATCTGGCATGTCAGCTGAAGACATTACATCAGCCAAAGCCGTCTGGGAAGATGAAGGTGAGTGTGGAATGCATGATTGACACGTACACCATCACTTACTCCAGGCGGTCTCACTTGGGCTTCCCACGTTCTGCTTTTTGTAGCAGACTCGTTGACTCTAGTATGAGGATGATGGCCCATGTGTGGCCGCTGGTCTGGCACTGAGGCACCTTTCGAAGCCCCATTCCAGGCGAAGAACATCATGTGTGGGACTGACGTGACAGCAAACACCGTCTGCTCACCGTCCACTCCAGCACAAGTCGGCCACGTCAAAACCAGCACTCACATCTGGCCTAGAGACAGTGCCGATCTCCAGAACCGAAAACAGGAAGCAGTTCTACTTCCCCAAAACGTTGGCTGACTGGAACAACCTTCCTGGGCATGTGGTAGCTACCGCGACCCTCCTGGCCCTTCCGGTCTCAGGTCTTTCATGGTGCGGCCTTACGTCCACACAAACCATAAGGCTTATTAGGCCGGACGGGCGACTGGAGGTGGGGGAAGGGTCCGGCCCTGCTGCCCCTAATCAAGTCAACCCCTAGTCCTCTCTGTCACCCTGCGCCGCAACCCCGGCCTACCTTCAACCAGTTGATGTCGGTCACTCTGTGCAGGGGTGACACTGCTAGACTTGCTGTAGTAGTAGCTCTGCTCTAAGGAAGAAACTGAGAAGAAAACTGCATTTCCGAGGTCATCACTTGTCACTGAAGCGGGACTGAGTCGGGTTGAAACCCTATAGGCCGCGCGCACTGCTTTCGTCGGATGGTGACCTTCCCGCGGTTTGACAGTCGTGAAGCCCCATCCTGACTGGCCTTTTGCGTGTCTGTCTCACTGTCTGTCTCTCTCTACCTCTAGTCTCTCTCTTGTTTTAACTAAACTGAAGTGCTTGTATCGTACACTTTCCGGCAGGGTCTAATGTTTTTTATAGCCTGCATGTCGTATGCGCCGGCTCCTCCGTGTGGACTGACTGTGTAATTACTGAATGGTAATCACTGACTGAAGTAACTGGTTCCGGCACTCAGCCAAGCCCGCCCTAGATGGGCCACGGCATCGCAGACCCAGACTCAGATCGACGACCTCCTCCTCCCCCCCCCCCCCCCAACAGTGACCGTAAATCCTGGCAGTTACAATACTTGGAATAACTTGATTTCATTAGTGTGGTCAGTCATACGGTTTTCTCTGACAAGACAGCGGGGACTGAAATGATTGCATGGAAGCAGTTGTCGCAGGATTAAACTGATGATTGTGACCTGCACCGCTGGGTCCGACTGAATCAGTCCCGGGCCATTGAAGCCGACGCGGTCCGCCGGATTAGTCAAGCCGGGAATGGACTTACCAGTGACGTCACGTAGTGCCAGTTCAGCGGGTCGGCGGCGTGTCAAGTTGGGGTGGGACAGCGCCGTCGCGGATCGGCCCATTCAGAGTCCGGCTTAGTGTTTTTTGGATTCAGTCTTGTTCTTTAGCCTTTGCCGCACAGTTTCAGTCCCCCATCCGACCTATTTACAGTGTGTGTGTGTGTGTGTGTGTGTGTGTGTGTGTGTGTGTGTGTGTGTGTGTGTGTGTGTGTGTGTGTGTGTGCCGTGTGTGTGTGTGTGTGTGTGTGTGTGTGTGTGTGTGGTGTAGTGTTGTCACAGTCTCTCTCTGTGCAGTGTGTGTGTGTGTGTGTGTGTGTGTGTGTGTGTGTGTGTGTGTGTGTGTGTGTGTGTGTGTTCGCCAATGGCGGCTTTCCCCGGCCCATCCGGCAATCGTTCACACACACACACACACACACACACACACACACACACACACACACACACACACACACACACACACACACACACACACGCGACGCACGGCACATCACACACACACGACACACACACTGACACACACACACACACACACACACACACACACACACACACACACACACACACACACACACTGACACACACACACACACTGACACGACAAACACTGAACAAACGGAACGCAAGTTTGGACTCTGTCTTAGTTCGGTGGGATTAATTTTTATTGTCGCACTGAGCCGGTAGTTTCAACACTAGAACCGGCAAACAGTATCACTGTTCAACGCCGCAACTGAAAGTTTGCTCGAAATGCCGCTAAGAATCGATATGTATCAGTCTATGACATACTGACATTTTTTAATGACTGTATATGGAGACAAGTCAAGTTTTGCTTGAAATCCCTCTTTTAAAACGGCAGTACATGCCCAATTTTTCTTTCAACACAATTCCATCGAACCATACAGATGACGCGGCCTCGAGGTAGACTAGCTGCGGCTGCATAATTGTGGTATGCATCTAGACTGTTATTTCGATCATCGTGGGCCAGGGTGCGAGCATACCGGAAACCAGATGCTGAAGAATGGTTCACAGCCTCACGCCACTGTCGTCTGATACGACCCGGTGTTTACGTTGTGTAGGAAGGCCGGTTGTAGCCGGAATCTCACGTGTTGCTGTAGTATTTACTCATTTTGTTCGTAACTGGGCCACAGAAAGGTTTGTCTTTGTCTGCGATTTGTTGCCAGAATATTAGTAATAACTAATTATCCGAACAGCCTGCAAACGTGATGTAAACATTAAAAAAAAAAAAACCATAAAATAAAAAAACCGTTCTATTTATTATTTTAGATCATGCTTTATAACGACTGACGACAACGTTTTATGTATGGAGTACTTAGTAAAGTAGCAGTGTGCGACGTTTTTCGCAGTGTGAGAAAGAGTTAGTTCCATGAGTTGCTCGTATGTTTCAGTTTGCACTTCATGTTAGCACAAACGTCTACATACACAGCTTAGCCGCCAGTTCTTCTTCGGTTGTTTTGGAAAAGTTATAGTTTCCAGAAAATGGCATAGAATTTATCCACAACTAGAAAATGACGCGCCAAATACTGAATAGTAGGCAGCCAGACGGATCGGACCGTTTCCCGAGGAATAGCCACAATGTATGGATCAGCAAAATCACCCAGAACACATTTTCAAAATATAGCCCGAAACACACTTTCAGATTGAGGCTAACCATTTGTGGAAAGACGACTAATATTGGATATCATATGTATGTGTCTTTCATGCATCTTAGTTTGGCAAAATCAGTCTTTTTATCAGTTATCACAGATAGAAGTTAGAACACCAGAAGCTTCAGTTCTGCAAACAGTTCTCAGAAAAATATGTATGATTTTCATTTTTACCATTTAAAGTTCTTTTTTGTAGTATTTTGTGGAGTGAACTTCTGATGATAGAAAATGATGATGATGATGTGGGGCTTAATGTCTTCAGATACTGGGCTGATATATTAGGGAAAAATGATTTAAAAAAAAGGGGTGATCAATTTGGTTAACCCAAACAATTTGTAGCTTGCCGTAAGTTATTTTGGGGTATTATATTTAGCCAGCAGCTAAACAAAATAATTTGCTACAGAAAAATAATGACTAAAATAACAAAAAGATGGGGGGTGGGGGGTGTTCTGCTACAGTTAAGGAGGCTAGTTCCTGTAAGTTTAGCCTGAACAGTAAGAATGAAGATCACTTTTATGATGGATTCACTTGGGTAGCAATGTCACATGTGACTTAAATGTCATTACACTTACAGTTCATGGATTATATAAAAGGATGCTAAACTGGTCTTTTGTGATGACTTACATGGTGTTGTTCACCAAACAGGGACAGCTGTTGGCCTGCCACCGCTAGCTGTTACTCCTTTGCCTACGGAGAGCACTAGTGCTGAGAGCACCCAGGATTCCTCTACAATGGCGGCTGACCAAAGACAAGAGAGTTCATGTGTGGATGAAGTGGCTGAAAAGGAAAAAGGCAGGTCAGATGTGGATGGGAGCGCCTGCAAAGTGGTCTTCAACCTGGATGATGATGAGCCCAGCGGTGATGATGAGGATCACCCTGAAGCCACAGAGCACCCAGGCCCCCTGGTCAGGCATCCTCGACTTCAGCGGCTGTACAGCTCTGACTCCAGCTCGGCAGCCCCTGGCAGTCCCAGCAGCACCATGGATGCTGAAGCTGACTCGGGTATCTTCACCAGTCCTGACAGCTCCAACTCCAAGACAGTCCTCAGGTTGCTACCATTTTTAATCTTTGCTGTAAGACATGGCTAGGGCAGGTAAAAAACATTAGGGATTACTGATCTCTATTTCATCTAGCACTAGTACTCCACTAGTGAAAGGGATAGCAGAATTACTGATCTCTCTACTTCATCAAGCACTAGCATAAATGAAAGGGGACAGTGTGGCTAAGTGGACAATGAACTGCACTTGGGATGTAGTGGTTGCAGGCTTGAATCCCAATTTGGACAGCAGCCTTTTCCATGCTTTCCTTATCTTAGCCTTAGGGTGGTGGACTCATCTAATGCTGCAGTAAGATTTTTTTTTAAAGAACAGGTCCTAATTTCAGGGTGGTTGGCTGGTCTAATGCTTTAAGAAAGGTAAACACAACAACTAAGCCCTGTGTAATGTGGTCATGCCCATGTGAACTCATGCAAAGAACGTATGTCATTGGAAAAATGACCTGGCAAAAAATCTAGAAAGTCCAGCAGCATGCAGAAGTTAAATTTTCTTCTAGCTCATTGGGTTAGTGAATGTAAAAATCTACCAACCCAAGTGAATATTATATAGACATAAATCCCCCCCCCCCCCCCCCCAAAAAAAAAAGAAGAGTTCATGACAATTTAATTGTAATTTTTACTTCTGACTCGGCCTCATTTTTGCAGTTTTTGCCACGTTAAAGTGGTGATGACATCACAATGCAGACAACACTGCTCTTATTTCTTCTCTGGTGATAAAAAAAAAGTTAAATGTATTCAGAGAAATCATCATTGCACGAGTCAAAATTATGACTTGCCCAAAGGCTAGCAATTTTTGGTCCCAACTCTGTTGGAAGCTTTTCTACTCTGTCAGGTGACCAGACAAGTGTAATATTTTGCAGCCCTGCATGGGTGATGGTGAGGGGGTGGGGGAAGAAAGGGAGGCAGAGAAAAAGATGGAAAGAAATTCTGAAGGAGTTTGAAGGTTTGAATTGAAACAGTTTTACCTGTTTGAAAGTGGTAAAGTACTGATGAGAGCAGCCGTAGTAAAAATAGTAACAACTGCAGTGGTAATGCTACTTTTGTAACGTATTGAGGTTCATCTTGTAATTCACAACTTGTGTTTAACTATAATTTTTACTAATGAAGCCGTAACATTTTATTTTATTTGAAACAAAATTAAATATAACTTAACAATATCCTGTTTGTTAAAGCTGAACCAAACCCAAAGTATGTGGGTCCTGTTGATAGGAACAGAACAAAATAAGCAGTTTTTGTACTTTTTTTTTTTTTTTTTTTGGTATGGTTTGTTATTTTAAGGGGAGACTGGCCAGTTCTTTTACTTTTTGTTTGTTTAAAGTTGTTATGCATTTTAAATTGATTATTATAGTACAAAAATCAGAATAAATGGTATAAAAAGTTGTTTTCACTATCTGCAGCTTTCCATTCGGCAAAAAAATCCATGGTATGTGTGAAATTCAGTAAAATATCACCCCCATTAGGAAGAAAATATCTCAACATTGACATCACTTTCATTACATTTTATTCTTTTATTGTGATCTGTGGGTTGTATTCTGTGAATCTATTTACCATTTTTCTTGTAAACGTTCTTGATCCAAAAATATGGGCCACCAACTGAGGTTACCATGAAAAATTAGGGTGACACATAAGAATTTAATTTTCAAAACCGTCTTGCAAATTTAATATGCCATAGAATAAAAAATCCTCAAATAAAATCCTAGAGCATTCAATTCTCTCCACAGACAATGTTTGTTTATTGTAATAGCTTCAGGTTTGGCGGAGATATCATGTTCCTCCCAACATCACCATAGCCAATAAACGCCGAAATGAGAAAAACGTGAATAAAGATTTGCCATCTGAAAAACATCGGTACAATAAAGAAAAATGCAGTGAAACTTGTTTCTATAGTCTATGGGTTTGTGTAATGTTTGAATGAAAGTAAACTTGCAATGATCAACTGCTGATGATGATTCTCTCAGCGAGAGTCGTTGGAAACCATCACCGAAGCACTAGAATGTGCCAGTCCATCGGCTGTAGCAAAATGCTTGACAGCTTCGCCAGTTGTCGAACTACTTTCCTTAGCCTTCGTTCTTTTTTATCGGCCAGTCCTTGCATATGCTGCTTCCTTTTCCTGGTAGATTTACCAATGTTTGCTTCAGCAATAGTCTTACGCTTCTTTGAAGGCATAATTATCGCATAGAAATCAGTTTTGTAGCTCAGGAGATTTGCAAACGTATGTTCGATTTGTTGTCTGCAACAAACAGGAAGTGACTAGTTTGACAGGAAGTGGCTTGTTCGGGAATGTCCGTGAACTCTCATTTGCGAACTACGCATGCGCAGCAGCACCGATGACTATATAATGAGGTCACTCTTTGAAATCCGACCAATGAGAAACGACTCGATCCAAATTAGGAAGTTTCCATTGGAATACCCTTCCCGCCTTTTCAAACCCTTTGTGCCTTCATCAGTGGAAGTTCCCACTGGGTCATGACGTCATTTTGAAGGTCAGAAGCTACTGAGCATTTTGATAGGCAACATGTGCTGAGTTTTGGGTAGAAAGTCCCCGTAACCAAGGGATGAAATGGAGTGTTTTTTCAGTGAAATGATCGGCCACAGGACAAAAACAAACACGCTAAGGTTCAAAGAATGTTTTCATTTGCATAAAAATCAAACATATATCATAAAAATACTGACTTAGATGAAAATAGGCATGTTTAGGAACCCAAACCTGGAAAAAACAAAAACCTGTTCTGGAACATTTTGGGACCAAAATTTGACTGGCCAGTCTCCCCTTAATATAAATTGATGTTTTAAACTTAGTCTTGAAAAGGCCACCATGAATACTGCCATTTTGTGCCTAGTCAGTGATGTCAAAAACAAGGCAAGCATGTGTGGCCAAAATATCAAATGGGTTTGGCCTTGTTTGTGATGCCACTGATACAAACTCCTGAGCACGAAATGGCAGCACTCATCATGTTTTTAGTGCTTTCAAACATCAATTTTTAACAAACAGGATGAGAAATCAAGCTGTCACTATGTCAGCAGCTGTATGAATAGTAGAAATGTATGTATTCCACTCCTGTTGTTAGGAACCGTAACACTTCTTTGGTTTGGTGCCCCTTTATTTAACTACACATATTTCAGACAGAATTTGGTTTACAACATTGTCATTGGAGAGAGTAATTTACCCTTTCTGTCTATATAAACTTTTGCTTTAAAAAAAATATTAGTGTATATATATATATAATCTATAAAAAAGAAAAGAAAAAAAAAGAGCTTTTGCTAAAGTTATTTTATTTCAAGTGAAGTTCTTGAGTAAATCACTAAATGAGGGTGCATATTAACATTGAAATCTGTGCTGTACGCTGGCCCTGCCGAAAATATTTTTGAGCCTGAGACTGGTGCACATAACAAAAAACAATGTCAGTGTGCTGGATATAATCATAAGTGATGAAAAGTTTCAGTTTAGCTTTGCAAGCTGTACATAGAGAGTTCTAGGCTGCCAGTCTGCCAAGCAGCTTTAGCTTTCATGTTGCTTAACGTCCACGGAGGTGAGATGGCCTATTAGGGACGGGGACAGAGTGGGAAGGGGACGAGAGAGTGAAAGGCTCGACCGCGGAAACCGCCCAAAAAAGACCGGAGAGACCGTGGACCGCCGCCAGAACAATGGAAGTGTTAAGGCGGTGTCCCCTCGCCATTGCCCAGCGACTTGTGCACTGCGCAATTGCTCTTTCAACTGCTGTGCTGGACAGAGTCACTAAGACAATGTCCGTTGCACCTCTGTTGACGAACAACTTGGACAACTCGAAGCAAAAGACGTCCAACTTGCTCAGCCCAGCGCCACCTCCCTACTCATGATCTCTTCTGGGCATAGTTGAGGGTCCAGCTCCACCTCCCTCCTCTAAGATCTTTTGATCTCGCCTGGAACCCTGAGCAGCTTTAGCCAATCAGAAATATAACTAATACTGCAGGTGAAAGGCCCTTAGAGTGGCCACCATCTTAGTTCCACAAGCTAAAGTAAAACGCAGCAAGAGACTGAAAGCCTGGTGGATTTAGAACAAAACCTGCAAAATAACTAGTGAAATGCATTCATTCACGATGAGAGACAGCAGCTGCAATCAGATGAGGTAAATTATATTCTGTTAAATGCTGGAATCCGAATGAAGTCATTGTGCATTTCACCTGTCAACATGATGCGTGCAAGTACATGACACAAGCTTGTGGGCCATTACTGTGCCTCTGGGAAGAGGAGTTCAGAGCTGAAATCTTTCACTGATTTACTAATACTGTGGCTGATTGCTTTACTCTGAAGTTCAGATGAGTCTTCCTGTGGGTAGCTTTAAACAGCGCAAAGAATGATTAAATAGAAAAATGGGTCTTTAAACTCTTTTTCAGATTGGTAGACTTAGATGTACATTTACCAAGGTAAGCAAAGAGACTCCTGCTTGATTAGTGTTAGACAAAGGCAGTGCATGATAATACTTCGGTTAGCAACAATCCTGATATCATGCTAAATTAATGCTTTCTGCTTTGCATTGCTAGTATGGTGGTTCTTATGTAGATGGAACAAATTCTTCAATGTTTTGCTTATGTACTGCAGTGATGGTTATGTTCTTTGCTTCATTAACACAGGAAGTAATTCAAACCTGTCTGGTTCTCCTTATTCAGTGCAGATAGACTGTTTGCCTTTAAAAACTTCTTTTTTTAAAATTTAAGCTCATCAGCACCCTAGTTATGTGTCACCGTAGGTTTGATTGGAAACTTAGGTTCAGACTAGCCTGGGCAAGTAAGCATAAATTCTAACCAGCAGTCCCAGTCTTGTTACCACAGCAACCCATGCAAGTTTACTCCCACAAGTCCAGGCCTTGTTTCCACAGCAACCCAGACAAGTGTACTATGTGATAGTGATGGCCATATTCCCACGAGTCCCAGTCTTGTTACCACAGCAACCCATGCAGGTGTACTCCCACAAGTCCAGGCCTTGTTTCCAAGCAAGCAAACAAGTATACTTCATGATTGACAGCGATGGCCATAGCAGAACACATCTGAGTTCCAGAGTGACAAAAATTGGCATCATTTTAAGCTTGATTTTGTATGGTTTATTTTGACCATATAATGGGGGGGGGGGGGGGGGGCTGTAAGTTTGCTAATAAATATATATCAGTTGGGTTAAGCCATTTGACTAGCTTACTAGCTATCTGTCTGTCCTTTCATGGCAATTTTTTAATGTGGACATTTTCCTGGGTGATGTGATGAACATCAGAGTGTGCATGGTGGTGGTGCTACTGAACTGTAGTCTCTTACCCACTCTTTTGCCACCTTTATTTCAAGCACTTAAAGCCACAGTTTTGTCTGTTTCTACTTAAGCAATATGTCTGGGGAAGTTCTTAATGCGATCAGGGTCAGACTTTGTATGGCTGTTAACTAAATGGGTAAGACAA
>OY757544.1:3029153-3051653 GCA_963584105.1 Alviniconcha strummeri
AATAGACTAGATGTGCAGTAACACTAGTTTTGACTTTAGTGGTTATTGAAGTAGTAATACTTAAAGACGCGTGTACTTTGTAACTGATGCAGTTCATGGTTCATGGGGGAAAAGAAAGAAATAAAAATAAAAATTGCATGGCCTTTTCCTGGACTCAGTGGAGTCTTTCAGACTTTAACTATAACTGTACAAGGTCACAGGGATCCAGTTGAAACTTTATTTGGTTGTTATACCTGGGTAGCAAGAAGGTTTGACTAAGTAACTCTGCAAGTGCAAACACTCTGTCCCTTTGAATGTTAGTGTACAGAAACAGTGAGTATTTGTATTTTAATTTCCATTGATTCATTTTGGTATTATGTTGGCCTTTTGCTTTGCTTGATATGACATGCAAACTGTGACTCTTGGTAATGGTCAGCATTTGGCTGTAAGTTGTTAGAATAATTATTTTGTTTGTGTGGGTGTTGCTAAATGAGTTTTGTCAGTGTGTGTGTGGTTGTTTTGACTGCAGATTTTTTCCATGGGATTTTGGGTCAGCTTCCCTCAGGAAAGGCAGCTTGACTGTCCAGTCATGTTACTCTTGCCTATACACTTAATTTAACCTAACAATAATTAACAGCAGTGGCAGTTTCAGATATAATTTTGCCAGGCCAATAACCAAAGCTACCCCCTTGCTTCATAGTCAAGGACATAGTTTCCTGCTTGAGCAAAAAGCATGAACAGGTCTTTCAAACTTTCTAGGATAGGAGCTTGTATTTAGCATTTCTGAGTCAGTTTCAGGTTGTTGTCTATGACCTAATTTCAAGCTTATTGAACAGGAGAGTTTAAAAGTAAATGTATTTTTTTTTTTTTTTTTTTTTTTGAATGTGAGTCCTCTCACCATTCGCTTTTGTTTGCATTTAGTTGAATGCCATTTTTGCAGGTTTTTTTTTTCTGCCCCCCCCCCCCCCCCCCCCCCATTTGTTTTGTTTTTATTTGGTTTAATTTGCCCCCCCCCCCCCCTTTTTTTTTTAAATAGAAAAAGTAAAAGATATTAAGGTAAAAAATAAATAAAAACATTAGTGAGAGAGAATCGACCTTGATTGACCTACACACACACA
Organism: Alviniconcha strummeri; assembly: GCA_963584105.1. Lineage (NCBI taxonomy): Eukaryota > Metazoa > Mollusca > Gastropoda > Provannidae > Alviniconcha > Alviniconcha strummeri. The sequence continues at coordinate 3,030,251 of OY757544.1, forward strand.
CACACACACACACACACACACACACACACACACACACACACACACACAGAGTTCATGTGCACACATACAGTGTTTCTTTCTCCCAGTTTCCCGTTCTTTGGCATACTCCCCAACACACACCCTTTGGTAGCATCCTCAGTGTTACTACTCCATGAAATATGTCATAAAATAAATCATGATCGATGTTACCAAGAGAGCTGGGGAAAGTAGGCGTGGCCTCAGTTAACCTTGACCCGGAAGTTAATTATGTGCCAGGCAAAGAGCATTACCAAAACGCCTAGCAATGGTTGCATGTTGACTGCAACTGTGCCCAGTGTGATAGCTTTTGAGAGCGGATTATTTTGAATCTTTTCAGTTGCGATCACTTGATTGCTTGACTGAGTAGACTGTGGCAGATTAGGTGTCTTTAGAGTGCCTGATGTAGTACTCATGGCCTATCACAGGTAAGGTTTGACCTGGTCAGTGGTCAGTGTGGTCAGTGAACCGGTGTGATCTAGCCGACCTTTACACTCGAAATCAAAGAGCTTTGATCTTTACTGGATGATCGCAAGCAGTGCACTTTGTAAAGGTTGTGGAGTTTGCTGATGTGACACTTCAGTATGATGTGTTACACTTCTATTCACCGCAAAACCAATTAAACATTCGCACTTTGCTGTAAAAAAAGAAGTGTTTTTGGACTAGACCCCGTAACAAAAAACAAAAAAACGTGACAGTGCTTGTGCACCGATCATTAGGCAAGTTTTGCTTTGAGATTCTGGCATATAAATTTTGATCTCTCATCAGTTGCTATGCCCTACCTACTGTTATTTCTTCTTCTTTTTCTTAACCAGTGCAACTGCAGCTTGTGCAAATAGCTTTTTCATTCAAGTTTTGTGTGTCAAAATTTAAACATAGTAGTATTACTCGGGACTGACCAGGTGGAAGTTTTAAACTAGAGCTGTAACTAATAGTAGTCTGATGTTTGCAATTTCTTACACCACTAAATGTGTCACTGAAGTTTCCCCCCAAACAAATATTGATAAAGATCATTGTAATTATTTTTAAACAAGATAATAAAATAATAAAATAATAAAATAAAAAGGGGGGGGGGGAAGAAACAAATAACCCCCCCCCCCCAAAAAAAAAAAAAAATCACACTACCACCACACTGTCATCACAGTCATGAACCTAAGATTCAAGACTGATTTCCTGTCACATCTGGTAGGGCACTGCCATTGGAGATTACAAAAAGAACACAGACTTGTACATTGTATTTGTAACAAACCTGTATGAATTCTTTGATCTCTAAACAAAGCAGAGGTAAACTAACTTGTATGAGACAAATTTAGCAGTTTCCTCTGTGAATATGTATGATCCATTGTATGATGGAACTATTAATAGGCTGTCTGATTAAACTTTGCAAACTGCCCTTTGATGAAGAACTGTTGGATGGAGTAAAATAAGCATGTAAATTGTGATCATAAGCAAAAAATGACAGTATATCTTAACATTGGCTGCACTTGTAGTATACCTGGCATAGGTTATTGCGCAGTAAGAAAGAACAAACAAAAAACAAAAAAACAAAAAATTAAGAGTACTGTGTATTTGTAATAATGACTACATAATGTTACAGGTTTGAATTGAGTTGATTTCAGTCTATTTGCTTCACTGACTAGGCAGACACTGTTGTGTCTAGCAACAGCAGACAGCAAGAGAATGTCACAATATAAGTGGGTCTGAGTACTCTTATGAGGTGTTGTGTATGCTGACTCCACTCCTAGTTTCATTTCTCAAGAACATCCCACCTCCCCACTCCCCTCCCTACACACACACACACACACACACACACACACACACACACACACAACTTCCCATTTAATTTCTGAAGAATCTCCTCCCCATTCCCCAGTTCATTTCCCAAGAATCCCCCCCCCCCTCCACTCCCCCATTTGATTTGAGAAGAATATCCCCTCTCCATTTCTACACTCCTCAATTCAATCTGCCCCCCGCCCCCCTCCCACCACCAACACCACCAACACCACCACCACTCCCCATGTAATTTGTCAAGAATCTCCTCTCCTGCCCCCATTCATACCTGAAGAGTCACCTGTGTACATACAGAAGCGCATGCACACTTTCACAGACACACAACATGTAACGCGCGCACACACATGCACGCACACATACACATGCAATACATGTACTGATATAGAGTGTATAGTATTTATATTAACTAATTAAGTGCACTGTGTGTGCAAGCAAACATGCATAATGCTGACCAGGAAGTCTTCCTCCTCTGCTGCCTCCCCCACGGACCTCCTGGCACCCAGTTCCAAGAATTATAAAATTCTTCTTAACACCCACCCAGTGACACAGACCTGCATATTATTTGTCTTAACACCCACCCAGTGACACAGACCTGCATATTATGCAAAGACCATGGCACTTTGTTTGTAGAATTCCCTAAGATAACCTATGTGACTAGACCTGCTGAACATGTATTGATCCAGTAGCTGGTAATAGCTATAAATAAACCATTATGCATGTATGCCTTGCATTGATAAGTTTGGCACACAATACCAGCACAATAGCACTAACAAGTGTGCAGTTCTGAGAAGGAGGAAAAAATACTTTTGCATATAATTACATAGTCCTTCATGGGAATGTGTTGTTACTTGGATTGTATGACATTTTGGGTACGTCATAGTTCATACAGTATGTATAGTGACTTTTGAGGTTTTTTTTTTTTTTTTCCCCTTATAGAGGTGTACCAAGTTGTTGGAAAAGGACAAAATGTAGCACAAACTGATGTTGCTATGGCTGATGAGTTTGCAAAGATCTCTGACAAACATGTTTTGAAGTTTTAGGCATAAAGCTGATTGTTTAAAAAAAAGTGAACTACTGCTGTACTAGGCTTAAACATTATTTTAAAAAAATAATGTTAGGGGCTCAGTGTTGTTAAAAATCATTCATCTGACCATTTTATCTCAAAGGATAAGAAATCCGTTAATCTGTTAGTCAAAAGTTTCTACTGTATTTGAAAGGGTTATTATACTCCAAATGTAACTATACATTTATACCATCTGCTTGATTTATAATTTTATGTCTAATATCTTAAATTCACCTTTATTGTTTTAACCTTGTCTCAAAGGAAACTGTTGATAGCACTGATTAAGCTGAATGGTTTTCATAGGTTTTTTATTTATAATGGTTATCATTGTATACAGAATCCTTTTTCCCCTTGGTTTGGGTTTGTTTAGTTTGTTGTTGTCAAGTTACTGCTTTAGTATTTACAGTTTCTATATTTCTATGTTGTTTTGTTCTGTTTTATTGATTATCATATAATAACGTTGGGGGGGGGGGGGGGTAGGGGGGACTGTGAAGGGGGGGAGGGGGTGTAAAATATGTCACTATCAGTATCACATACACATGTAGACATGTATTCTCTCTCTCTCTCTCTCTCTCTCTCTCTCTCTCTCTCTCTCTCTCTCTCTCTCTCTCACACACACACACACACACACACACACACACACACACACACACACACACACACACACACACATACACACACACACGCAATATTTCTGATGTGCAAGTGTTATATTTCAAAGAGGTTGTATTATATATTAGATACAATATTATTCAAGCAAGCAAGTACAGCCAGTGGTTAGTGACTGATCAGTAACTGACATGTTGGAAAGCTGTTGAGGAGGAGGATATAATGGGGCTATTGACAGGAGGTACAAAAACTGGGATTGCCTTATGCATGATGCAGATTGCCTTGCTAGTTGATATGAAGTTGTAAATAGAATGCAGCATTAATAAAAAATAAAAATAAATAAAAAAAAAGTGCACAGAAGCAGGGTCTACACTGACACTTCTTTGTACACAAGGACTAGTTGTTAATGTCAGTACAAACAAGTGTTAACTTTCAGGGCCTGTGCTGATACTTCACTAACAGTACGCAAGGACTAGTTGTTAATGTCAATACAAACAGGTTTCTGCTTCCAGGGCCTACACTAACTGTCCACAAGGACTTGTTAATGTTAGTTAATTAGTACAAACCGGCTTCAGCTTTCAGGGTAGTCTGGCTTTTCTTTTCTTTTGGGATTCATTTGTGTCTGGCTTTGAGAAAATGGTGTGTGGGGGTGGGGGGGGGGGGGGGGGGGTAATGTTGGCAGACAAGTGTAGCAGTGTGATAACTGCAGCAGACCTCACTTGCTTTAAAACATTTTTTTTTTTATTGTTCTGACAACATTTTTATATTAAATATATTGAAGCTTACCCCCACCCACCTGCCAGAATAAACAGTATTGTATTTAAGTGATATATATATATAGAGAGAGAGAGAGAGTGAGTGAGAGAGATGTAGATATATAAAACTATTTGCAAATGATGCAGGTAGTCTTGAATTTGACTTTTAGTTTGGAGGTTTTCTTCCATTCCAGACACACCATGTCCGGTATTTCACTGGACACCAACAAAGGAAGGCGTGCCTACATCAAAGACTTCTGCGTGGCCACTCCTGAGGAGTTTGTGAAGAGCTTTGGAGGAGACGTTGTGATAAACAAGGTATGTAGTCTAACAGTGGCCACCAGTAGCTGGATTTTTGTAGAGTTTCTGAATGTCGCATTGCAGGTGGTGGTGAAAGTATGGTTAAACTTTAGGTAAATAGCAGGTTGGATGTTTGGGGATGGGGAAAATGGTAACAGTTTTCAAAGTCCTGCTGCAGCTACATGCAGTTGCAAATTACTGCACTAAAACCAAGAAGGGTGATAAGTATATAAATTGACTGTAGAAATTATTCACCTTGGAGCGAGAGAGTTAAGACCTTTTCTCTTTAGAACTCAGAACTTGCCTCCATTGTTGAGCGAGAGAGTTAAGACCTTTTCTCTTTAGAACTCAGAACTTGCCTCCATTGTTCCCCTGTTGATCAGGAGCAGCAACTTGCCTCCATTGTTCCACTGCTGATCAGGAGCAGAGAACTTGCCTCCATTGTTCTGCTGCTGATCAGGAGCAGTAACTTGCCTCCATTGTTCCGCTGCTGATCAGGAGCAGTTTTACGTGTTGTAGCTGTGTAACTGGCTTGGACTTGAAATGAGCTAATGAGCTACAGTATAGTAAAAATATATAGACCCGTAAGTTATTTCCCCTTCTGCTGCTTTCTGCATCTGCTTGTGTTGTGTGCAGGTGCTGATTGCCAACAATGGGATTGCGGCGGTCAAGTGCATGCGTTCTGTGCGGAGGTGGGCCTACGAGATGTTCCGCAATGAGTTGGCCATTCGCTTCGTGGTCATGGTTACGCCGGAAGACCTCAAGGCCAATGCAGGTCAGTGGTGGCAGCTTTTTCTTTTCTCTCTTTCTTAATCTCACTGTCAGTAATGTGCATTTCCTGTGAATGAGTTCTTTGCGTTAAAACATGGGAATCAGTCTTGCAATGTGGATGACCTTGTATTTTTGTAGTGCTGATCCCGTATGTCCAGCTATACATGATACAGAAGATCAAAAGACAAAACACGTAAAAGGTTCCAAATAAGCCTCTTTTTTAGGACAAAACACAATAATGTATCCAATAAATAAATAGTAAATCCTAATAAATAGTATTATTTTGAACCTTTGATGTGTTTGGATCTAGTTTATTTTATTTTATGCTAGGTGTCGTTCTTGTTTCAGATTTTTATGATATAGAAGAGCAAAATGTTTTGTTTTAGAATACATCAGAATGGCGGACCAGTACATTCCAGTGCCAGGGGGGACCAACAACAACAACTATGCCAATGTTGAGCTCATCCTGGACATTGCCAAACGCACACAAGTACAGGTGGGTGGGCGACACATTCTTTGATGCTTCTCAGATGGTAGTTTTCCTGGGGGAGTAGGGGAGGACTTTGCAGCTTCAGTGATCCATGGACAAACTTGTTCATCTTCTGAAAGATTTTGGATTTAATTTAAATTTGAGTGGATATGTAATCAATTTAGTGTCGGGATTCCATAAATACATGCCCTTTTGGCACTGTAAGAATAATTACACTGAATGATAGGAAAAAACATTTTCACATCTGTATTGTTACTATTAATTCAAACCCTAATGACATTAGTACTAGTACTTATGGAATCTGACTCTTGCTTTTGTGTGTACTTGAGGTTTGTTCTGTATTTATGTTGACATGTAATTACAGAACCCTAACAGTAGGCTGTAAGTCCATCCACTGAGAAAATTGTTGTGTTGATGTAGTTGTACAACTGTAGCACTGATGTGACTGGAAAACCTGGAGTGATGTCTTTGGAGAGCTTATGTACCGGTGGTTTTGGAGAACTGTACTGTGTATGTTGTTGAAGAACTGTAGCATCGCTGTTGTTGTAGACCAGTCGTAATAATGTGGTTGGAAAATTGTATACTTGATGCTGTTGGGGAAAGTGGCTCTGAATCTGATGTCATTAAAGAAATGTAGCATTGTGACATTGGAGATCTGCACTGTTATCACCGGAAACCTATGACATTAGGGATGTTGGAGAACTGTAGCGTTGATGTCATTGGAGACCTGTAGCATTGATATCATTGGAAACCTGTAGTGCTGATGTTATGGGAGATCTGTAGCGCTGATGTCATGGGAGATCTGTAGTGCTGATGTCATGGGAGATCTGTAGTGCTGATGCCATGGGAGATCTGTAGTGCTGATTTCATGTCATGGGAGATCTGTAGTGCTGATGTCATGGGAGATCTGTAGTGCTGATGTCATGGGGGATCTGTAGCACTGATGTCATGGGGGATCTGTAGCACTGATGTCATGTCATGGGAGATCTGTAGTGCTGATGTCATGGGAGATCTGTAGTGCTGATGTGATGAGAGATCTGTAGTGCTGATATCATGGGAAATCTGTAGTGCTGTCATGGAAGATCTGTAGCGCTGATGTCATGGGAGACCTGTAGTGTTGATGTCATTGGAGATCTGTAGTGCTGATGTCATGGGAGATCTGTAGTGCTGATGTCATGTGAAACCTGTAGCACTAATGTGGTTGGAGACCTGTATACTGATGTCGTGTGAGGCCTGTAGTGCTGATGTCATGTGAAACCTGTAGCACTAATGTGGTTGGAGACGTGTATACTGATGTCATGGGAGATCTGTCGTGCTGATGTCATGTGAAACCTGTAGCACTAATGTGGTTGGAGACGTGTATACTGATGTCGTGTGAGGCCTGATGTCATGTGTGACCTGTAGCACTGATATTGCGTGTTGTGTTAACAGGCTGTGTGGGCAGGCTGGGGACATGCTTCAGAAAACCCCAAGCTTCCAGAGCTGCTTCACAAGAATGGAATCCAGTTCATTGGTGAGTCGGTCAGCATGCACTCACCAAACTGCATGACAGTTTTTGATCTAATGGCCGGTGGTCAGCGCTCTTTCTCTTATCAGGCTCCAGCTGCCTGGAACCAACTCCCTGTTTCTGTCTTGTCATTCTGCCTCTGAAAACCTTGAAAGCCTTTCTCTTTTCCAAACCCCTTTCTTCAGTCCCTTTGCCCTGAGATGTGTGTGTGTGTGTGTGTGTGTGTGTGTGTGTGTGTGTGTGTGTGTGTGTGTGTGTGTGTGTGTGTATGTGTTTTGAATCTTTGTTCTCAGCATATGGATACTTAAAGAATTTGTAAGCGCTTAGGGCCATTATGGGTAAAAAAGTTGTCAACATATTATGTATACTTAAAGAATTGTATAGGTGCTTAGGGCCTTTACAGGTAAAATTTGTTGTCAACATAATTATGTATACTTAAAGAATTTGTAAATACTTAGGGCCATTACGGGTAAAATTTGTTGTCAACATGTACATACTTAAAGAATTTGTAAGCCATTATGGGTAAAATGTGATGTCAACATACGCATACTTAAAGAATTTGTAAGCGCTTAGGGCCATTACGGGTAAAATGTGATGTCAACATACGCATACTTAAAGAATTTGTAAGTGCTTAGGGCCATTACAGGTAAAATTTGTTGTCAACATAAAGTATTTGGAAGCACTTAGGGCCATTACAGGTAAAATTTGTTGTCAACATATATATATACTTAAAGAATTTGTAAGCGTTTAGGGCCATTACGGGTAAAATTTGTTGTCAACGTATGTATGCTTAAAGAATTTGTAAGCGCTTAGTACTCCAAGTACCCATTAATATTATCGTGCCTGTGGAAGAATTTCACTTCAGAATATTCTCAGAATGTACAGGAGACCTCAAGCTGTCTTACTGATTGTGTGCCAAAGTGTGTGTTTTCGGTGTTGTTTGTGTTGTCCTGTTTCACAGTGCATAAGTTAAAAAACCAAAAGAACTAGGACTAGGACTCCATTTTTTGTTTTGACAAAATGTTTTGGGCACATAAATGAATGCATTATTATGCTTCATGCTGCTTTTGTTATAAAAATTTTCATGAACTGTACACCACCTCCACAATGTTTTCCTGGATTGTGCCCCACCTCCTCCATGTTTTCCTGGATTGTACCCCACCTCCTCCATGTTTTCCTGGATTGTACCCCACCTCCTCCATGTTTTCCTGGATTGTACACCACCTCCACAATGTTTTCCTGGATTGTACACCACCTCCGCAATGTTTTCCTGGATTGTACACCACCTCCACACTGTTTTCCGTTGTTGTACACCACCTCCACAGTTTTCCTGGATTGTACACAACCTCAACAATTGTCTCTCCCACCAGGGCCCCCCGAGCACGCCATGTGGTCGCTGGGTGACAAAATTGCTTCGTCCATCGTGGCACAGACGGCGGGAGTTCCCACCTTGCCTTGGAGCGGCTCCGGGCTGAAGCTGAGCTGCTCTGAGCAGGACCTCAACAACAGCAAGACAGTGGTGGTGCCCAGCGAGCTGTATCGCCGCGGCTGCACACTGGACGTGGAGGAGGGCCTGAAGGCCGCGCAGAACATTGGGTTCCCCGTCATGATCAAAGCCTCGGAAGGGGGCGGTGGCAAGGGCATCCGGAAAGCGGAAAGCGCGGAGGATTTCAGCACCCTGTTCAGACAGGTGAGACCTTGTGGCGGGGACCACAAGCAATGTGCTGTGGGGAAGAGTCGTGGGGGGTGTAGCAGGTGCAGACTCTAGAATAGTTCTGGGTGACTACTCTGCAGAGGGCACTCTACTATGGATTATGAAGACCAGTGGGTGGGGGGAGGATTTTGGGGTCTGTGTGGGAAGGGCTATGGGTGGATGGGTGAGACAACATCTCGATAAACTGTTCTGTGTTGCACTTCTGTTTGACGTGAATGTACCCACCACCTCCAACTTGCTGATTTATTTTTTTACGCAACTTTTGACCACCAGGTGCAGCAAGAGGTGCAGGGCTCACCGATCTTCATCATGAAGCTGGCATCAGCTGCCCGACACCTGGAGGTCCAGCTGCTGGCTGACAAGTACGGCAGCGCCATCTCCATCTTTGGGCGCGACTGCTCCATTCAGCGTCGCCACCAGAAGATTATAGAGGAGGCTCCTGCGGACATTGCCAAACCTGAAGTCTTTGAGAAAATGGAAAAGGTACAGTCAAGATGAAGACAAACTTTAAACCCAAGGTCAAAGGTTCAAACTGAATACATTAACTCAATGGCAGTGCTTTATTTTAAAGTAGGAAATAAACAGACATGAAGTGTTGTGTACCAGTAAATTTTTAGAAAGGTAAGACTGATAAATTAAGAGATAAAAGTTGAAAGCACATGCATTGGGTCTATGGACCGCATCCTACACAAGAAAGTTTTGACTTCTGCCTGTGCACTGGCAAGGTTCCAGTGAGTTAAAAATAGACCAATACCATCTTGAACTGAACCGATTAAACTTCTCAATGGTAAAGCTATTAGTACAAAGGCTGAGAGACATATCTGCCATTGCTACAATACTGCTTCTGATCAATAAAAGAACATGAATATATCAGAACTTACACAACAGAGGTGTTAGCGGCAGACAGATGACAAGATGTTTGGTGGTGGTGTGTCCAGGCGGCGGTGAAGCTGGCCAAGATGGTGGGCTACGTGAGCGCGGGCACGGTGGAGTACCTGTACAACGCGGAGGAGGATAACTTCCACTTCCTGGAGCTGAACCCCCGGCTGCAGGTGGAACACCCCTGCACAGAGATGGTGGCCGACATTAACTTGCCTGCTGCCCAGCTACAGGTGCGTCACTGGTGTGGGTGGTGGGTGTGGTTGGTAATGGGTGGGTGGGTTAGCTCAGCCCTGAAGTAAAGGTGCCCCCCAAATCAGCTGTTCAGCTGCATGTGTGTGGTTACTGTGTGGATGGATTTGAGTACATCTGTGAGTGTCTGCATGTGTTTGCTGTGTGGATGGATTTGGATGGATTTGAGTACATCTGTGAGTGCATGTGTTTGCTGTGTGGATGGATTTTGAGTACATCTGTGAGTGCATGTGTTTGCTGTGTGGATGGATTTGAGTACATCTGTGAGTGTCTGCATGTGTTTGCTGTGTGGATGGATTTGGATGGATTTGAGTACATCTGTGAGTGCATGTGTTTGCTGTGTGGATGGATTTGAGTACATCTGTGAGTGCATGTGTTTGCTGTGTGGATGGATTTGAGTACATCTGTGAGTGTCTGCATGTGTTTGCTGTGTGGATGGATTTGAGTACATCTGTGAGTGCATGTGTTTGCTGTGTGGATGGATTTTGAGTACATCTGTGAGTGTCTGCATATATTTGCTGTGTGGATGGATTTTGAGTACATCTGTGAGTGTCTGCATTCATAGGTATGTGTGGAGGTCATGCACTCAGTTTGTCTCTGTGATTGCACAGTCATACAGTCCTAATAATGATTACTTCAGGTTATGGATGTGCCTCTGGTGGAGTCATGTACCCTGTATTTACTTGCATGCCAGCTGAGAGTTACCGTAGGTGACTCGGGTCTTTCTTGTTGGGTTTGTACCACATCTTTCAGGTACTAATTAACTCCCTTGCATGTTCATTACTTAAGGTGTAAAATTAAAATATTTTATCTTCCATACCTTCTCAGGTAACAGAGCTGCATCAACTGTTTTAGTTCTGTTAAAGTCTGCCAGTGAGCGTGATGAACAGGATAGCCTGTTGCGTGTTCATTTATGTTTCGTCTTCGTGTGCCTTTTGCGTCTTTTGCCTTGTTTATTTTTTGCCTTGTGCATCATGTGCAGATTGCCATGGGCCTGCCCCTGCACCGCATCAAGGACATCCGCCTGCTGTACGGGGAAGACCCGTGGGCCAATTCAGCCATCAACTTTGATGAACCCCAGATAAAACCCCAGCCCAGAGGTCATGTGATTGCAGCCAGAATCACCAGTGAGAACCCTGATGAGGTACGGTGCTGAAGTGGGTTTGAATTGGAACATACATTCAGTTATGTTACTAGCCTATTTTTCAAAAGTTTTTTCAAACTTTGCATGATGATAACTGCACTCTGTTTCACTCTTTCGGTAACCATGGCAAAATGTCAAGGTCACAGCAGCGTAGGAGAAATGCAACTGTTTTTTTGTTTCTTTCTTTTTAGCTGTGCATTTTTAAAGAAACTGGAGTACGGTTGGACCAGCAGAACCAACCCTCTCTTTGGTTCCATGCAAAATAAGATGGTGTGACCCTAGCCCCCAGAGTGCAGGATCTGGTAAGAGTGAAAGCATGCACAGGAACTGCAAATAGTATTTTTAGGTGACTCAACAGATATGCATGGCTGCTTGAACACTGTCTTCATTCCCATCAATTTGTTTTTCAGGGGTTCAAGCCCAGCTCGGGCACTGTGTCGGAGCTAAACTTCCGCAGCAGTAAGAACGTGTGGGGTTACTTCAGTGTGAGCGCCAGTGGAGGGTTGCATGAGTTTGCTGACTCGCAGTTTGGTCACTGCTTCTCCTGGGGCGAGGACAGAGAGGTCGCCAGAGAGTAAGTCATCTAGCCATGAGTTGTGTGTGTGTGTGTGTGTGTGTGTGTGTGTGTGTGTGTGTGTGTGTGTGTGTGTGTGTGTGTGTGTGTGTGTGTGTGTGAACTGCATTTAGGATGAAGAGGAAAATCACTAGAGTCCAAGTCCAACAATCATGAGTCTGTCAGTGTGTATTTGTGTGTGTGTGTGTGTGTGTGTGTGTGTGTGTGTGTGTGTGTGTGTGTGTGTGTGTGTGTGTGTGTGTGTGCATGGTTGTGTGAATGTATTTCCTGGGACGAGGACAGAGAAGTTGCCACAGTCCATCTGGTCAGAGTGTGTGTGGTGTGCATGTGAGAGAGAGTGTGTGGTGTGTGCATGTGAGAGAGTGAGTGTGTGTGTGTGCCTCTTTTAATTTTCACCCTCAGTTTGACACATGAGGACAGCAGAGGGTGAGGACTGTTCTCACACAAAACCAGGCCGACTGGCAGCAGACTTGACGCATCATGCTGACTTGCACTCTGTGCAGGAACCTAGTGGTGGCGCTGAAGGAGTTGTCGATCCGCGGTGACTTTGGCACAACGGTGGAGTACCTGACGAAGCTGCTGGAGACTGAGGAGTACCAGGCCAACAACATCACTACTGGCTGGCTGGACCGCCTCATTGCCGAGAAGGTCAAGGCCGAGCGGCCGGACACCATGCTTGCTGTCATCTGCTGTGCCCTGCACATTGCTGACCACCTCATTGTGACCAGCTTCGCTGACTTCACCACCTCCCTGGAAAAGTATGCTCCTTGGACAGCTCAGGCTGGGTGTGGTGTGTGCATGCGTACATGTGTTGTTTGTGGTGTGTGTGTGTGTGTGTGTGTGTGTGTGTGTGTGTGTGTGTGTGTGTGTGTGTGTGTGTGTGAGAGAGAGAGAGCTTATGCATTGTTCATTTTGTTGCTATTTTCTTATATTTATTTTGATAGGTCTGCTGTTCTGTTATGGTGTTGATGGTATGTCTAATATGCTGTAACCTTTTCATGTGAAAAAAGAAAGAAGTTAATTATTACTGTTATTGTAAATCACCTTATCAGATGCAAGATACTATGGAAATTCACAAAATTAACCTGTCAGTTAATCATCTCGCTGCTGTTGAGACTGTGTTATGGGTCCTGTTTGGCTGGATTAAGTGCTTATTGATATCAGGGTGATGTTTTAGCGAAGATACGGTTATTGAATTTGATTATAATAATGAACACTTGTCCAGTGCCTCACGTCAAGTGCCTCATCTCGAGATGAACTTTAAGTGCCTCAGTATAACGGTGATACTATTTGTGCTTATTGTAATACAACTACAGTGATGACGGTGATTGAAAGTTGATCCAGAAAAGTCATGATGGTGATGACACTGATGATTATAGTGAAAAATCTTTTTTAACTCATTTTCAGTCTTGACTGAAGCAACTGCAGCCTCTCTCTTATTCTTAAGCTCCCTATCTGTGCCTATCAAAAGCACCTTGACTCTGGTGTTTGAATGTGTTCTTAACATGAGCTTTGTGTGTGCTTTGCAGAGGTCAGATTTTGCCATCGTACTCACTGAAGAACACTGCAGATGTGCAGGTGATCTACGAAGGGATCAAGTACACTCTGCAGGTAATTGCTTCTTGCCTGCAAGCAAGTGAACTGTCTGTACTTGTGCACATGTGTGTGTGTGTGTGTGTGTGTGTGTGTGTGCTGGAAGAGATGAGAAAGACATTGAATGAAATGTGCATTTATATAATTAGTAGGATTTCATTGTGCTATTGGTTCTGTATATATTTTTGTTGACCCTGCTTTTGTATTGCGTACTTTGTTTGGGCTCGTGTTACATGTAAACACTTAATAAAGTACCCAGTTACGTACGTTACAACCACAGGTGAATGACGGTTTGACAGTTTGGCAAACACCACATGACAACATGCAATTGTTATACTAGATGTTTATGGTTTGTTTATGTTTTAAAGTCCCTGTTTATTTGAGAGAGCCATTCTCTTTTTCCCAACTCCTTTTTTGGGGGTGGGGGGTAAATGTATCCTTTGGAAAAGGATTTTTCTTGGAATGATGATGACGAGGCGTGTGTTTGACATTGCAGGTGGTGAAAACAGGACAAAACAGCTACATGCTGTGTCTGAACAACTCCACACTGGACATTGATGCACACAGGTGACTGGCTTTTAAACATGTTGTTTGTTTCATCATTACTGAATATTCACTGGGGTGTGTGCAATGGACCAGTTGACCAAAAGTTGTTCTGTTGGCCTGCATTGTGAATAGAGTTCTGGATGACAGGTCAGTGAAGATTACAGCAAAAGTAGGGGAGCAGTATAAACAAACTTTGGCTTATTTGGGGGTGGGGGTCTCTTCCTTTTTTCTCCTTTTTTTTTTTTTTTAACTTATCGTTTTGGAGGGAGAGGGGGGAGTGTCATAAACCTTTTTGCTTCAGCAGACTGGGTAACAGAGGCTTTCTTGAGCATTGTTGGTTGATGAGAATGGTAGCTGAGCTAGACTGATGTAAACAGATAAATGATAACATCAATAAATAAAAAAATTAACTCACCTCCTGCTGCTGTGTTGTCAGGCTGAGTGATGGCGGGCTGCTGATGTCACTGGACGGACTGAGTTACACTACCTACCTCAAAGAACAGGTCAACACCTATCGCATCACCATTGACAACCAGACCTGCAACTTGCTGAAGGAGAATGACCCCACCATCCTCAGGTAAGGCTTTTGCCTGTTTTACCACCTGTTGCATCATTTGTACTGACCAACATCACAACTCACTGATGGTGCTGGCAGGAAAATTCCCAGCATTTCTGCTGTTCACTGAATTGTCATTGAAGTCAGATATTTGATGCTGATGTGAATAAACAACTTTCTGTGAAGGTGTGTATTTTCTGCTTTGTGCATGCATTTTGTCACAGGCCTGACTTTCACCTCTTGTATGTAGTTTTGTGCAAACAGCCAAAATCAACATACTATTATTAATAGTAATCTAATGTTTCACAGACTGAAAATTTTGCAGACATGTCAGAATTTGAGTCAATTTAGAATGTTGTTTGGGTCATGTGAAGAATGTGAGTGGTTTGGGTCATGTGAAGAATTTGAGTGGTTTGGATCGTGTGAAGAATGTGAGTGGTTTGAGTCATGTGAAGAGTGTGAGTGGTTTGAGTCATGTGAAGAGTGTGAATCTGAGTGGTTTGAGTTGTGTGAAGAGTGAATGGTTTGGGTCTTGTGAAGAATGTGAGTGGTTTGTGTTGTGTGAAGAATATAAGTGGTTTGGGTCATGTGAAGAATGAGTGGTTTGGGTCATGTGAAGAATGTGAGTGGTTTGGGTCATGTGAAGAATGTGAGTGGTTTGGGTCATGTGAAGAATGAGTGGTTTGGGTCATGTGAAAAATGGTTTGGGTTGTGTGATGCAGGTCTCCGTCAGCAGGCAAACTGCTGAACTACATGGTGGAGGACGGAGGTCACGTGTTTGCAGGTGATGTCTATGCAGAGATTGAAGTGATGAAGATGGTGATGGAGCTGCGCGTCACGGAGGATGGATGGTCAGTCTCGTTGCTTTCTTGAGAGCTGCACTAACTGCTGGCGTTTGGTCAATAACATTAACAAAAAATAAGGGCTGTGGTGACTGTTAATATTTTTGCCAAAGGATTATGGTTATGGTGACAACCAGTGTTTTGGCAAAGAATTAGGTCATGATGACTACGGGTTTTTGTCACAAAGAATTATGGTTATGGTGACAACCAGTGTTTTGGCAAAGAATTAGGTCATGGTGACTACGGGTTTTTGTCACAAAGAATTATGGTTATGGTGACAACCAGTGTTGGCAAAGAATTAGGTCATGGTGACTACGGGGTTTTGTCACAAAGAATTATGGTTATGGTGACAACCAGTGTTCCAACAATGAATTAGGTTTTGGTGACTATTCTGGTGTTTTTTACAAAGAATTGAGATCATGGTGACTACTGGTATTTTGCCAAAGAATTAGTGTTATGGTGATTACTGGTGTTTTGACAAAAAGTTAGTGTGATAGTAACTGCCAGTGTTTTGACAAAGAGTGTTATGGTGACTGCCGGTGTTTTGACAGAGTGTTATGGTGACTGCTGGAGTTTTGACAAAGAATGTTACGATGACTGCTGGTGTTTTGACAAAGAGTGTTATGGTGACTACTGGTCTTTTGACAAAGAGTTAGTGTTATGGTGACTGCCTGTGTTTCAAAGAGTTGGTGTTACGGTGACTACTGGTGTTTTGACAAAAAGTGTGATAGAAACTGTTGGCATTTTGACAAAGAGTTAGTGTTATGGTGACTGCCGGTGTTTTGACAAAGAGTGTTATGGTGACTGCTGATGTTTTGACAAAGAGTGGTATGGTGACTGCTAGTGTTTTGACAAAGGGTTATGGTGACTGCTGGTGTTTTGACAAGAAGTTATTGTTATGGTGACTGCCTGTGTTTTGATAGAGTTGGTGTTATTTTGACTGCCGATGTTTTGACAGACTGTTATGGGGACTGTCAGTGTTTTACAGTAGTGTTAAGGTGACTGCTGGTGTTTGGACAAATAATTACAGTTACTTTCCACTGCGTAAAGTGTGCTGCTGTACTGCAGCCCACCCTGGTCTTTCCCAGTAAACATGCCGGATCCAATCCAGGCTGGTTTTGCACAATATGATCCGGGACGTCTGTGGATGATTGCAACTGAATCGAAAAGTGGAAAAGTGGTAGCAGGCTGGTTTTATCAGGACTGCCAGAAACTGGTCCCTTGATTCTTACACACCAGCTTGCTTCCAGACCAGATGCGTTTCGCCAAACTCTGGCAAGGCCATCCAGATCTGATTCGGGTCGATTTTGTACAATATCATCCGTGCCTTCTTTTCAAAAATCGGAACGGAATTGGATGCAGGATGTTGGATCTGGCCCGGTGGTGGCCGCGTGTTGGCCATAGCTGGCCGTAACCAAAACGTTTCTGGATTGGATCCGGCATGTTTACTGGGTTTCCATTGCCTGAATACCTGCTTTGCTCTGTAGCACCCGCTAACAGTCAGCTTTGCACCCTCCCTTTGCAGCGTCCACTTTGCCAAGCGACCGGGGTCTGTGCTGGAGGCAGGCAGCATCGTGTCCTACCTGCAGCTGGATGATCCCAGTCGCGTGCAGCAGGTGAGGAGTTGGTTGTTCACATTTTCATGTCAGGGTCATCATAAGCCTTGACTCCCTGTGATTCACCGGTGTGAAAGAGCAGCAGGTGAGGAGTTGGTTGTTCACATTTTCATGTCAGGGTCATCATAAGCCTTGACTCCCTGTGATTCACTGGTGTGAAAGAGCAGCAGGTGAGGAGTTGGTTGTTCACATTTTCATGTCAGGGTCATCATAAGCCTTGACTCCCTGTGATTCACCGGTGTGAAAGAGCAGCAGGTGAGGAGTTGGTTGTTCACATTTTCATGTCAGGGTCATCATAAGCCTTGACTCCCTGTGATTCACTGGTGTGAAAGAGCAGCAGGTGAGGAGTTGGTTGTTCACATTTTCATGTCAGGGTCATCATAAGCCTTGACTCCCTGTGATTCACCGGTGTGAAAGAGCAGCAAGTGAATAGGTGGTCACGTTTTGATGACGGACCTCAACTGCCTGTAATTCACCTGACACCTGTGCTTCTCTTTGCTGTGGTCAAATTTATAGAAAGCTCATTCCTTTAAGAGGCTATAGCTTTTTTGTGTGTGCTATGGACAGACATACAGAATGCTTGTTCCTTTGAAAGGATAGTGATAGCTTCTCTTTGGTGCTATGCACAACTTGCAACTTGCATCCAACTGAAGCTGAGTGATTGCATTTTGACTTACCAGGTAGTCATTTTGTCCCCTGGCTTTCTTTCTTTCTTTTTTCTCAGTGCAGGTCACTTAAGTGCAGTGGCATCTCTGATGAAAGATGACCATAATGAGAAACCACCCCTCTGTACAGACCCCTTTTTTTCTGGAATCTTCCCTTCATACTTCCTTGTCAGTGAAGCCTGTACCAATATCTACCTCTGTAAAAATCACTTGATTTTCAGTGGTCTTAAAAGAAGTGCTCCGCTGTATCTGAATTTGCTGTCCTTTGGTCTTAAATTGGGTGCTCCACAGTATCTGAATTTGTTGCCTGTGGTCTT
This sequence comes from Alviniconcha strummeri, assembly GCA_963584105.1. Taxonomy (NCBI): domain Eukaryota; kingdom Metazoa; phylum Mollusca; class Gastropoda; family Provannidae; genus Alviniconcha; species Alviniconcha strummeri. Next base: position 3,048,250 of record OY757544.1, read on the forward strand.
AAAAGAAATGCTTCACAGGATCTGAATTTGCTGTCCTGTGGTCTTAAAAGAAGTGCTCCACTGTATCTGAATTTGTTGTGTTGGGGTCTTAAACGGGGTGCTCCACTGTATCTGAACTGGTTGTCCTGTGCTTGTGCAGGCCAAGGAGTTTGAGGGGTGCCTGCCACAGCCCCAGAACCCTGTGTCGCAGGGTGAGCGACTGCACCAGGTGTACCAGCGAGCCCGCACGGAGCTGGACAACATCATGGCTGGCTACATCATGCCCGACCCCTACTTCACCACCAGGGCCTTGGCCACCGTGGAGAGGCTGATGAACTGCTTGAAGGACCCAAGTCTGCCGCTTCTGGAGTTGCAGGTGGGTTGGTTTTACGCTGTAGCAAGGGGGATTGGGGTGGCGGTTGCGTCCTGTGGGACCTCTACTTCTCCACCAGGGCCCTCCCAACCATGGAGAGGTGATGAACTGCCTCTGGAGCTGGAGCTGCAGGTGGGTTGGTTTCACATTGTAGCAAGGGAAAAGTGGGTCTGTGGTTGAATCCTGTGGGACCTCTGCTTCTCCACCAGGGCCCTCCTTACTGTGGAGAGGTGATGAACTACCTAAGGATCCCAGCCTGCCCCTTCTGGAGCTGCAGGTGGGTTACTGTTTCACATCAGACTCATGCGGCTCTTTGAGACTTTCCACTGGTATTTCATCCGCATTTGTTAGATTGTTTACAACTGATGATGGGATGTTGGCAGCATTGGTTATTTGGGGGCCTTTTTTTGTATCTGTCTGGCATGAGGAGAAGGACCTTGCTGTCACACTGATTTTGTTGCTGATGTGCAGGAGCTGATTGCCCAGTGTCGCGGTCGAGTGCCTCACCAGGTGGAGCGTGCCATCCGCCGCCTCATGTCCTCCTACTCCTCCAACATCACCTCCGTCCTCAGCCAGTTCCCCAGCCAGCAGGTACACACACATTACTGCTGCCCTTTTCCTTCTTTCTTTAGTTCCGGGTGTGGTATGGTGGTTTCAACACAATTTTGTTACTTGTATGACAAAATATTTCACTGGAAAATGCGGACTGGATGAAGCAAAGTTAAAGATCCAGACACAAACAGTTAAAAAGAGAGATAATTTTAATAGGACAGTACAAAAGGTGTAAAACAAAAAATAAATAAATTGGGGTAAGCCCCCTTTTTAAAGCAACAAAATGACAGCTGAACGATGATAAATTGTATGCTTAGGAGATTATGATAAAGATAGAATACTCATGTGGTTATAGTCTGGTGTGTGGTGGAATGCCTGGAGTATGTGGAAGAATGTTGGTGTGTTACATTTTACTTAAAAGCCTTGCCCAGTTACAAATTGACAATGTGTATTTACTGGCAATGACACCAAAGAAAAGAAGGAACATAATAAAACAAACATCAGCAGGGTTGGCGTATGGAAAGTTACAATGTCCGTTCATCTGCCTATCTTGTATATTGAACTGTTGAACCTTTCGCTACCTGATACAACTGTACTGGTTGACTGGGCATAAAACACAAAGTTACTGCTACCAACTGTTGCATGATGGTGCATGATTCCTAGGTCAAGGCCACAATGAGGGTTCAAAGCCTCCCCGAACGCCTCCCTAAGTCAGGGTCACAGTGAGTTCTTCAGTTGTTCCAGAAAACCATTGTCCCTAGGTTTAGGTCATGGTGAAGGTTCAGATCCTATCCAGACATCTTTGTTCTTGTTGCCTGTACTACCAAAGCTTTCACTTGTCAAACTGGGTCTGGTGGTGGGCCATCCTGAGGGAGCATGTTGTGTAAAAAGTCTGCGGTGTTATAGTCACAATCAAGATCATGGTGAGGGTTCACATTGCGAATGAGTGAGTGGACATCCTGTATTTTCTGAATGGCTGGACTCGGCTACCAAGCTTGGTATGTTAGCATATCATCAGCAGATGGAGCGTTGTCTTCAGAAAAGTCAAAGGGCTATATCAGAGAATAAAGGCAATAATATGTTTCCCATTTTGAGTTTGAAGTGTCTAAACATTTCCTCTTTTTGTTCACTGCTGCCTTAGCTTGTGGGTATGTTCTGAACCCGCACAAATTCTATTCCAGAAGACCACAGCTTCACTGAAATCTATGATTCCAGGCTTGCATCTCCCTGTGAACACTATCAGTACAACTGAGTTGGATCTTGTCCTGTTAGTTTGCATGATCAGGGCACACAGTAGGATGGATTTTTTCTGTACTCCCTCTGTCTAGAACCTGCAGTCATGAACTCTCCTTGGTTGGAGAAGTCTCTTCAGTTTGTGCTTATTCTGCCAGTTTCTGCGGGCTGCTGTTGCAGATTGCCAGCGTGATCGACAACTACGCAGCCACGCTGCAGAAGCGGGCAGACCGCGACTGTTTCTTCATGGCAACGCAGGGCATTGTGCAGCTGGTTCAGCGCTACCGCAACGGGATCCGCGGTCACATGAAGTCCGTTGTCCAGGATCTGCTGCGTCAGTACCTGCGTGTAGAGCTTCAGTTCCAGCATGGTGAGAGGCTGGGGTGGGGTAGGGGTGGGGGGCATGTTTCCATGGCCACAGGAAATTCTCATTTGTGTACAGTAATTGTGTGACGGAAATGATGTTCCTCTGGTTGTTGCTGTCATGTCCTTCTGTCAGCTGTGTGTGTGTGTGTGTGTGTGTGTGTGTGTGTGTGTGTGTGTGTGTGTGTGTGTGTGTGTGTGTGCATACATATTTTTATGTGTGTGTGTGCGTGCATGCATATTCATGTGTGTGTGTGCATGTGTTCAGGTTCTTACGACAAGTGCGTGCAGCAGCTGCGGGACAAGAACAAGGACAACATACCGCTGGTGATGCAGACCATCTTCTCCCACATCGCTGTGCAGCAGAAGAACACCCTGGTCATCCTTCTCATCGTAAGCTCTGCTCGCCATCACCTTAACCTGGAGCTCTGGGAAAACCCCTGCAGATTGGTAGCTGGGGGCACTGTTGGCGTCACAGAGTTAATGTGGTTTACCATTAGTACTGTTTGCAGTTTTAAGTGTCCTTAACATTGGCACTGTTGGCATCATAGAGTTATGTGGTTTACTGTTCAATAATAATAGATTATTTATGGCGCCCCATCTCATAACAGCCCAGAGTGCTTAGAAAGATGTAAGGATATACTCATTTCATCACACACACACACACACACACACACACACACACACACACACACACACACACACACACACACACACACACACACACACACACATGGATGAAGTGTATTAGCAGTCAGAGGAGGTGTTCAGAACCAGTGTGGATGAAGTGTGGGAGTGGAGGGATGGCACAGTCAAAGGTCTGACAGGGCAGCGCACAATTTCTGTTGGCAGGATCACCTCTGCGGCAAAGAGCCGGGCCTGACGGATGAGCTGGCCTCAGTGC
>OY757544.1:3056653-3186918 GCA_963584105.1 Alviniconcha strummeri
CTAGGAAAACAAGCAGCTGGTGTGTGGTTGTAGTCTGTCCTTGGAAAAGTAAAGAGTGTGTGTAGATGTGTTTCTCTGGCAGTAGTAGGAAAACTAAAGAGTTTGTGTGGATGTGTTTCTGTGGCAGTAGAAGGAAAACTAAAGAGTTTGTGTGGATGTTTCTGTGGCAGTAGTGGGAAAACTAAAGAGTTTGTGTGGATGTGTTCTGTGGCAGTAGTGGGAAAACTAAAGAGTTTGTGTGGATGTGTTCTGTGGCAGTAGTGGGAAAACTAAAGAGTGTGTGTGGATGTGTTTCTGTGGTGGCAGTAGTAGGAAAACTAAAGAGTGTGTGTGGATATGTTTCTGTGGCAGTAGTAGGAAAACTAAAGAGTTTGTCACTGGTGTCCATTTATGAATTTAGTGAGTGTCTGCAGTAAAGTGAATGTGAACTTGACACCTGTGTTTGATTTTCAGGAGCAAGCATTGTACGACAGGGGCATCCGGAGAGTGACCTTTGTTGTGCTGAACAGGGTAAGGAACTGACCTTTGTTGTGCTGAACATAGTAAGGGGGCTGACCTTTGTTGTGCTGAACACATTAAGGGGCTGACCTTTGTTGTGCTGAAGAGGGTAAGGGACTGACCTTTGTTGTACTGAACATAGTAAGGGGGCTGACCTTTGTTGTGCTGAACATAGTAAGGGACTGGCCTGGGTTGTACTGAACATAGTAAGGGGCTGACCTCTGTTGTGCTGAACATAGTAAGGGACTGGCCTGGGTTGTACTGAACATAGTAAGGGGCTGACCTCTGTTGTGCTAAATATAGTAAGGGGCTGAACAGGTAAGGAACTGACCTTTGTTGTGCTGAACAGGTAAGGGACTGACCTTTGTTGTGCTGAACAGAGTAAGGGACTGACCTACATTGTGCTGAACATGGTAAGGGACTGACCAACATTGTGCTGAACATGGTAAGGGACTGACCAACATTGTGCTGAACATGGTAAGGGACTGACCTACATTGTGCCGTGTCTGAGGTGTCACATGTGGTGTCAGCCTTCCCTTTTATTACTCTACAGATCTTGTGTATATATATGACAAGGAATTTGAAACGCTTTGACCAGACTGTTTCAGTTTCATTGTCATATTTGAGCAGCGCTGAACAATGGCAAAAGACAACCAGGTTTGCTGTCATGGGGGTTGGGGGAATTAGTGGTGAAGACTAGCAGCAAGGAAGGGGTCTAAGTCATGAGTGCTCTTTCAGTTATTTAGGTGGGTGATTTTCTTCTTGGTATTTAAACCACACAGTCTGTTGAGTTGTGGTAATGACTGCCTTCTTCAGTGCCACTCTGTAGCCGCAGGATCCGGTTGTCAGTGGAATGTCACTGGAGACTTTGAAGCATGTTTCTTTTTCATATGTGCTTGTATCTGTTCCTCAGGTGGAACAGATATTGGTGTGTGTTTGCGCAATGCCTGGGTATGATAATAATCCTGACTGATTTTGTTCATTTCCAGGGATCGGTGCCCAAGTACTTCACCTACAGAGCCAAGTTTGAGGTGCGTACCATCTTGTGCCTCTCTTCTGCATACTATACTGCCGGCACTGGTCGGTAGGGGGCTCTGCACTGCCAGTCACCCAACCGCTTAGCCTGTCAGAATGTCAGTTAATAGATGTGTAAAAGGTGTAAAACAAGAACCGTGGCCTCCATGTTTTTCCCACAAGCTAAAGCAAAGCTACGGAATGAAGGACAGGTTGGTTTGGAACAAAACCTTCAAAGGACATACTGACAGGTTCGCTGATGCTGAAGGATATTGGTTGCCGGCAGATGAGGCGATTTACAGTCGTTTGAATGCTGGATTGGACTTGCGTCGTCTTGCATTCCACTTGTCAACACACTACCACAAGATGGTCAGAGAATTAGCTTGTGAGAAAAGATTCAGGGTGGGGCTTGCAGCTTGGTCATGCATACAAAAATAACTTAAATGATGTCCTGTCTTTATGCTTATGGTGAACAGAATTGTGTGTACAGCTATTTTAAAAAAACTACTTACTGCTGTGAATGTTTTCATGAACATTTGCAAAGGCCTTTTCCTGGAAAGGATTTTCATGTGATAACTTCCACAAAACCTGAAACTAGAACAAGAAGTTGAAGAAGAAAAACACCAGTGCTTTTGTGTGTCACTGTTGTGCTTTAATTCATAAGGAAAGTACAGAATGTTGCCTTCTTTAAAAAAAGAAAGAAGTATACACCTATGTTGCTGTATGAACACCTGAAACAGCTGATTTGGGCTTTACTTTGGCTTTGCTGGGAGGTGAAGAACGCGCTGTGGTGTGTTTCAGTTCTGTGAAGATCAGATCTACCGCCACCTGGAGCCTGGCCTGGCCTTCCAGCTGGAGATCAATCGACTGCGCAACTTCGACTTGGTCAACATGCCCACTGCCAACTATAAGATGCACCTCTACCTGGGCAAGGCCAAGGTCGCCAAGGGTCAGGAGGTCACGGACTACAGGTTCTTTGTGCGTGCTATTGTGCGACACTCGGACCTGATCACCAAGGTGAGTGTGAAAAACTGATGTTCCCATTTTCTTTGCTCAGCCCATTGAAGAATGTTGATTGTGGAAACATGACTTTTCCTTTGCTTGGCCCACTGGAGGATAATTCTGAGTTGGTTTGATTGATTGGGTTTAAATGTGGGAGTGGTGCAGTTTGGTTGAACTAGCCCGTTGGAGGATAATTCTGAGTTGGTTTGATTGATTGGGTTTAAAAGTGGGAGTGGTGCAGTTTGGTTGAACTTTGTACCGGCATGAGAAAAGGTCTGGTTTATTGATCCTAGGTGGAGATGTTTTTATTTCTTGCAACAGAAGTTGCAGATATGTTTTCTGTCTTAATTTAAAGTGGTGTTCACAGTTAACTGTAATATGTGTCCATGATCATGGGAAATGGCTTAAAAGATTTTTTTAAATTATAATGTGTTCTCTTCTTGTCTGAAGCCTACTAGTTTTTCCATATCATGATGTTTCAGGAAGCCTCGTTCGAGTACCTGCAGAACGAAGGGGAGAGAACTCTGCTGGAAGCCATGGACTCGCTAGAAGTGGCTTTTTCCAATCAGAACATCAGACCGGTGAGGGGAGCTGCAGGTGTATGTAGTGCAACAGTTTCTGCTGCAGGTGTATCTAGTGCAACAGTTTCTGCTGCAGGTGTATGTAGTGCAACAGTTTCTGCTGCAGGTGTATGTAGTGCAACAGTTTCTGCTGCAGGTGTATCTAGTGCAACAGTTTCTGCTGCAGGTGTATCTAGTGCAACAGTTTCTGCTGCAGGTGTATGTAGTGCAACAATTTCAGCTGCAGGTGTATCTAGTGCAACAGTTTCTGCTGCAGGTGTATCTAGTGCAACAGTTTCTGCTGCAGGTGTATGTAGTGCAACAGTTTCTGCTGCAGGTGTATCTAGTGCAACAGTTTCTGCTGCAGGTCTATCTAGTGCAACAGTTTCTGCTGCAGGTGTATCTAGTGCAACAGTTTCTGCTGCAGGTGTATGTAGTGCAACAATTTCTGCACTATTAATCCCAGAAAATCTAAAGTAGAAAAAACAAGAAAACACAACCTGCTAGTCTGACCTGTCTTTTACCACTCGGGTTGATGAAAGTTCTTCAGACAAGGTGTGTTACTCAGCATGTTGGTGTGTTGCTGTTAACAAGCAGGATTGATTGGGGCACTCTGTCAGAGTCTGCGGCTGATACGTTGTTGACTCCGCAACCTGCTGCCGCAAAAAGCTTCTTTAGCTGCCTCACCACCATAGACTGCATTGGAGAAGGGAAAAAATATAAAAAGTGTTGGGGCCAGGCGTGTTTGACTGTAATGTTAGGGGCTGTGGTTTTGTTTTTTGTTCACTTGGTCAGATTGGTGTGTGTGTGTGTGTGTGTTTCAGTCGGCCAAAACAGACTGCAACCACATCTTCCTGAACTTCGTGCCCACGCTGACCCTGTCCGAACCAGGAAAGGTCAGTGCAAACCCAACTTCTGTCTTTTCACTTCAGTGCGTTTTGATATTTCATGCTGAGAATAGTTGTTGATTTTGGTATAGTGGTAAAAGAACCGGGAGGGGGAGGTAGGGCTGCGTTCTTGTTGACAAAGCAGGTGTGTGTTACAGCTGGTGGAGACGGTGCGCACATTCATCATGCGCTACGGAAGTCGGCTGTGGAAGCTGCGAGTGTTGCATGCAGAGCTCAAGTTCACCATCAGGTCAGAATGTTGTCTGTGTTACATCAGCTTTAGGTCAGAATGTTGTCTGTGTTACATCATCTTTCACCATCAGGTCAGAATGTTGTCTGTGTTACATCATCTTTCACCATCAGGTCAGAATGTTGTCTGTGTTACATCAGCTTTCAGCATCAGGTCAGAATGTTGTCTGTCTTACATCAGCTTTCACCATCAGGTCAGAATGTTGTCTGTGTTACATCAGCTTTCAGCATCAGGTCAGAATGTTGTCTGTCTTACATCAGCTTTCACCATCAGGTCAGAATGTTGTCTGTGTTACATCAGCTTTCACCATCAGGTCAGAATGTTGTCTGTGCTACATCAGCTTTGTTGTGTATCAGTCATGCACAGTCCCACAATCTTCATGTCCCTTCATTATTGTGTGTCATCTGTGTCAGACATGATGTGTGTGTGGTGTCAGGTCTGTGATACTTGTGTGATGCTAGTTTCAGGTCTGTGATACTTGTGTGACACTAGTGTCAGGTCTGTGATACTTGTGTGACACTAGAGTCAGGTCTGTGGTACTTGTATGACACTAGTGTCAGGTCTGTGATACTTGTGTGACGCTAGTGTCAGGTCTGTGATACTTGTGTGACGCTAGTGTCAGGTCTGTGATACTTGTGTGACAGGCTGACGGGAACGGTCACCACTGCCAGCTTTCCCATCCGTCTGTTTGTGACCAATGAGAGTGGCTACTACCTCGACATCAGTCTGTACCGCGAAGTGAACGACCCCAGGACTGGACAGGTAAACGGTTTTGACTACCTTCCTGTGTGTCTGCATTTCTGCTGAACAGTCTGTAACGGGGAGTTTTTTTAAAACTCAGTACTTTACTTCCAGAATGTCTGTGGAGAAGTGTGTGCAGTGGGAAGTGTAAGCTCCAGAGCCTGGTGGATGGAATGTGTTCACTAATGGATGCTGGTCCAGTTCATCCCTTGCAGAATGTCTGTGTATTGTGGCATATCTCTGGCCAGTGGTGATGATTTCTGCCACAATGTGTGCATGTGGGTGTGTTCTGGATCATGTCTGTATGCTTTGTGCATGTGTTTATGTGCTGCAGATCATGTGTTTTTGTGCTGCAGGTCATATGTTTTTGTGCTGCTGCAGATCGTGTATTTGTGTACTGCAGATCGTATGTATGTGTGCTGCCGGTCATGTGTTTGTGTGCTGCCGGTCATGTGTTTGTGTGCTGCAGATCGTGTGTTTGTGTGCTGCCGGTCATGTGTTTGTGTGCTGCCGGTCATGTGTTTGTGTGCTGCCGGTCATGTGTTTGTGTGCTGCAGATTGTGTTTGTATGCTACCGGTCATGTGTTTGTGTGCTGCAGATTGTGTTTGTATGCTACCGGTCATGTGTTTGTGTGCTGCAGATCATGTGTTTGTGTGCTGCAGATCATGTGTTTGTGTGCTGCAGATCATGTGTTTGTGTGCTGCAGATCATGTGTTTGTGTGCTGCAGATCATGTGTTTGTGTGCTGCAGATCATGTGTTTGTGTGCTGCAGATCATGTGTTTGTGTGCTGCAGATCATGTGTTTGTGTGCTGCCGGTCATGTGTTTGTGTGCTGCCGGTCATGTGTTTGTGTGCTGCCGGTCATGTGTTTGTGTGCTGCAGATCGTGTGTTTGTGTGCTGCAGATTATGATTATGTATTTGTGTGCTACCGGTCATGTGTTTGTGTGCTGCAGATCATGTGTTTGTGTGCTGCAGATCATGTGTTTGTGTGCTGCAGATTATGTGCAAATCCAAGCATGGTCCACTTCACATGTGTCTATATGTTACAGCTCATGTTTGGGTTGTACCACTGCAAAAAATGGCCACTTCGTGTGTGTGTTACAGATCATGTTTGAGTCATACTGTATATATGTGTGTGTGTGTCACAGATCATGTTCGAGTTGTATATATGTGTGTGTGTTTCAGGTCATGTTTGAGTCATACTGTACGTGTGTGTGTGTGTTACAGATAATGTTTGACTCATACTGTACATGTGTGTGTGTGTTACAGATAATGTTTAACGCATACTGTACATGTGTGTGTGTGTGTGTTACAGATCATGTTTGAGTCGTACGGCCCCAAGCGAGGTCCACTGCATGGCCTACTGGTGTCCACTCCCTACGTGACCAAAGATCACCTGCAGCTGAAGCGATTCCAGGCTCAGTCCAGTGGCACCACCTATGTCTACGACTACCCAGAAATGTTCAGACAGGTAAATACCCATGTGCAGGACAGTCTAGTGGCACCACCTGTGTCTGCAACTACCCAGACATTCAGACAGGTATATACCCTTGCATAGGACAGGTAATACCCTTGTTTAGGACTCCTGACAGCAAACACCTATGTCTACAACTACCCAGAAATGTTCAGACAGGTACATACCCTTGCATAGGACAGGTAATACCCTTGTGTAGGACTACCCACAGCAAACACCTATGTCTACAACTACCCAGAAATGTTCAGACAGGTACATACCCTTGCATAGGACAGGTAATACCCTTGTTTAGGACTACCCACAGCAAACACCTATGTCTACAACTACCCAGAAATGTTCAGACAGGTACATACCCTTGCATAGGACAGGTAATACCCTTGTGTAGGACTACCCACAGCAAACACCTATGTCTACAACTACCCAGAAATGTTCAGACAGGTACATACCCTTGCATAGGACAGGTAATACCCTTGTGTAGGACTACCCACAGCAAACACCTATGTCTACAACTACCCAGAAATGTTCAAACAGGTAAATACCCATGCGTGGGACTATCCATAGTGTATAGTCTTTGACTACCTGCTGCAAACACCTATGTCTACAACTACCCAGAAATGTTCAGATGGGTAAATACCCATGCGTGGGACTATCCATAGTGTATAGTCTTTGACTACCTGCTGCAAACACCTATGTCTACAACTACCCAGAAATGTTCAGATGGGTAAATACCTGTGTGTGGGACGATCCATACTGTGTAGTCTTTGACCTCTGACGGCAAACGCCTACAAGTGTGGGACTGTGTATAGTGTATAGTCTTTGGCTGCCTGCAGTAAACACCTGTGTCTTTGACCGCCCACATGTTGAGACAGGTAAACAACGATGTGTGTGGATGCGTCTCCTTGACTGCGGGTGTGTTGTTTGACTGACAGGCGCTGCTGCAGCAGTGGGAGCAGCACGACAAGCAGTACGGCCTGCAGGTGGAGCACAACCCGCTGGACGTGCTGAGCTGCGTGGAGCTGGTGCTGGACTCCAGGGAGCACCTGTGTCCTCACAACCGGCTGCCTGGCGAAAACGAGGTCACTATAGCAACAACACACCGCTGCTGGAACTCTGTGGCATTCATAGGGAGGGGTTGGAGGAGGGGGGATCCTGAGGGGTGGGTGTGAGGGTGGGGAGGGGGCAGTGCCTGTTTACGGTCCTCAGATGGTATGAGAATGTGTGTGTGTGCTTGCGTGCATGTGTGTGTGTGTGTGTGTGGACGGAATGCACTATGTTGGCATATCCACATGTCAGTTCATTCCGGACTATGCCAGTGCTAGCATACACACACATGCATCCTCAAACCATTTGAGGATAGCGAACCAACGGGGCTGAAAGTGGAAATTGCCTGGGAGGGATCCTATGGGTGGGTATGAGGGTGGGGAGGGGATCGTGAGGGGTGGGTGTGAGGGTGGGGAGGGATCCTGAGAGATGGGTGTGAAGAGGGGGATCCTGAGGGGTGGGTGTGAGGAGGGGGGATCCTGAGAGATGGGTGTGAAGAGGGGGATCCTGAGGGGTGGGTGTGAGGAGGGGGGAGCCTGAGAGATGGGTGTGAAGAGGGGGATCCTGAGGGGTGGGTGTGAGGAGGGGGAATCCTGAGAGATGGGTGTGAAGGTGGGGAGAGATCCAGAGGGGTGGTGGGTGTGAGGATCAGATTAGAAGTGGATGACCGTAACAGTTATTGAATGATATTCCAGTTGTGGATGTGACTGGCATGAGGTGACAATGATTGTTGTGTTTGTGGATCAGATCGGAATGGTGGTATGGAGGATGACGCTCAAGACACCCGAATTTCCAGATGGACGTGACATCATTGTCATTGCCAACGACATGACCCACAAGATTGGGTCATTTGGACCACAGGAAGATCTGCTGTTCAAGGTCTGTTACTTTCGATTGTGCCACAGGAATGAGCAGTTGGATGAATGAGTAAATGATCATGAGCATTTGGATGAACATTGGTTTTTCACACCAGTCATTAATAAAATTTAAATTAATGTAAATAAGCACTAGTTGGAGGCTTTCTCCATTTTTGAAGTAGGTGTCCACTGCAGAAATAAGTTCATGCGTGTGGTTTGCCTTTCAGGTTTACAGCTGTTTTTTCCACAGTGTCAGATTTTGTTTGTCAGTCTAAGATGCTGTTGACTGGCTGCTGGTGAGAAGTAAAGCATGTCAGCAGAGACCTGACAGAGTTTTTGTTTCATTGCAGAAAGCATCAGAGTTGTCTCGCAGGGAGAAGCTGCCCCGCATCTTCATCTCGGCCAACAGTGGAGCGCGCATTGGATTGGCTGAAGAGATCAAGTCACTGTTCCGTGTGGAATGGGAGGATGCAGGCGACCCTGAGAAGGTACAGGCACTCGCATTTTCGAATTTGACCATATCCACACAACCCCATTGGTTTTTTCTGTGTGTGTGTGTGTGTGTGTGTGTGTGTGTGTGTGTGTGTGTGTGTAAGGGACAGCCAGACATGAATGAGTTGTGAGACTGATGTTTGTTGGTGTGTGTGTGTGTGTGTGTGCACGTGTGTAGTGGAATGTGTAACTAAGGGTTTCATCATACACGAATGAGTGGTGAGAGTGGTTGTGTGTGTGTGTGTGCGTGTGTGTGTGTGTGGAAGTGTGTGCATGTGTGCATGCATGTGTTTAGGGGTCTCACCACACACGACTAGAGTTGTCAGACTGATATTTTTCTGTGCGTGTGTGAAGGGGTTCAAGTACCTGTACCTGCGTCCTGACGACTTCAAGAAAGTGAGCACCATGAACTCCGTGAGGGCGGAGCTGATTGAGGACCAGGGCGAGTCGCGCTACAAGATCACCGACATCATTGGTATGGGGCGCTTCTTCACCTTGGACACACTTTACATTGACAGTTCTCTGAGAACGCTTTATAAAACATTGGTGGTGCATCATTCAAACCAAGAAGACTGGTGTGTCGTTACTGTCACTGACAAGCAGGAAGGAGGGATGTGAGAACCTGAGGGGGTCAGGGACGATTGATGTGTCATTATGATTGACAGGCAGGGAGGAGGGTCTGGGTGTGGAGAACCTGAGGGGGTCAGGGATGATTGTGTCATTATGATTGACAGGCAGGGAGGAGAGTCTGGGTGTGGAGAACCTGAGGGGGTCAGGGATGATTGATGTGTCATTATGACTGACAGGCAGGGAGGAGGGTCTAGGTGTGGAGATGATTGATGTGTTATTGCTGTGATTGACAGGCAAAGAGGAGGGTCTGGGTGTGGAGAACCTGAGGGGATCTGGGATGATTGATGTGTTATTGCTGTGATTGACAGGCAAAGAGGAGGGTCTGGGTGTGGAGAACCTGAGGGGATCTGGGATGATTGATGTGTTATTGCTGTGATTGACAGGCAAAGAGGAGGGTCTGGGTGTGGAGAACCTGAGGGGATCTGGGATGATTGCTGGGGAGACATCAGCAGCCTACAATGAGATTGTGACCATCAACCTGGTGAGTGTCAATCACTTCATGTTGTTCTTGTGGTACAAGCCACCATTTCAAAGCTCCAATCACATTGATGTGTAGACCAACTGTGTGCCTGTCTTTTATATGCCAGTGTGTGTGTGTCATGCATGTACCTGTGTGTGTGTGTGTGTGTGTGTCAGTGTGTGTGTGTGCTGCTGCTCCAATAATCTTTGTCCCAGGTGTTGAGCGAGTGTGAATTATGGAAGAATGTACCATAAGGTGATGTGAGAGCATTTTGAATGCATAAAGTTTACTTTGGTCAAATTATTTAAATCATTTTTATATTATTCCTGTCTTCCCCCCTGGCCCCCCCCCCCCCCCCCCCCCCCCCCCTTCCCATCCCTATTTGATTTTGTCTTATGATTTTTACTGTGTACATGGCTTTTGTGATGCACATTGTGCTCTTTGCTTTTTCTTGAGTTGGGGCCATTGCCTCCCTCCCATTGATGCTGTCCTGTTAACGCTGCACGATGCCACCCTTGCTGCCATTCAGGTGACCTGCAGAGCCATTGGCATCGGAGCCTACCTGGTGCGTCTTGGTCAGCGAGTCATTCAGGTGGAGAACTCCCACATCATCCTGACCGGGGCCTCTGCTCTCAACAAGGTGCGTTGCATGTAGCTGTTGTTGCAGCTGGCCTTTCAACCTGCACTGGAATTCTTTGCAGCTGGCCTTTCAACCTGCATTGGAATTCTATTACAGCTGGCCTTTCAACCTTCACTGGAATTCGATTGCAGCTGGCCTTTCAACCTGCACTGGAATTCTGCACCGAAGGCTGTTCTTGTTTTTTATGCAGAGGGATGTGTGCACTTCTATACTGAAGGCTGTTGTTATTTCTTGGGCATGTGAATCTGGGTGAAAGGAAAGACTGAAAGGCTTTGTAGTATTCCTGCTCAGGCATGCTGTGTGCTGTAGCCCACATGGCATAGACTAGTACTTTAGACACTGCTCAGCCCCTGTCATCTTTTAAACCCAAACTAAAAACCTTCCTCTTCTCACAATATTTTCATTCCAACTAATATCAGTACCCACTTCCTGCTACAGTCATTGTGTGTGTGTGGTGCTTGTGTTTGTTTTTCTGTATAATACTTCATGCATAATGTTTTGGTAGGACTGTGCTCGACACATGTATAGAATATCATATTTAGGTTAACGTGTATCATGTCGGCGCTCAGGGCGTTGATGAGCGCATCATAAATGTACATTATTATTATTCATGGAGGGAGAATGCAAGCTGTGTCAGTACTTCACCATCTCCAGCCACATGCCGCTGCCTATGGCCACAGCTGCATGGATAGGGTTCAGGGGGAGATCGGATTGCACGCAAGGTCCATTACTTGTTGGTTTATGATGCGGAGGTGAGCAGTGTACAGGGATAAAATTCCACAAAAGGTCTGTTACCTGTCATTTTGCCATGCACGGAGATAAAATTGTGTGAAAGATTGGTTACCTTTGGGTTGATGATGTGCAGGTGTTGGGGCGAGAGGTGTACAGAGATGAAATATGACGAACGGTCTGTTACCTGTGTGTTGACCATGTGCAGGTGTTGGGGCGAGAGGTGTACAGAGATGAAATATGACGAACGGTCTGTTACCTGTGTGTTGACCATGTGCAGGTGTTGGGGCGAGAGGTGTACAGAGATGAAATATGACGAACGGTCTGTTACCTGTGTGTTGACCATGTGCAGGTGTTGAGGCGAGAGGTGTACAGAGATGAAATATGACGAACGGTCTGTTACCTGTGTGTTGACCATGTGCAGGTGTTGGGGCGAGAGGTGTACAGAGATGAAATATGACGAACGGTCTGTTACCTGTGTGTTGACCATGTGCAGGTGTTGGGGCGAGAGGTGTACAGAGATGAAATATGACGAACGGTCTGTTACCTGTGTGTTGACCATGTGCAGGTGTTGGGGCGAGAGGTGTACACGAGCAACAACCAGCTGGGGGGCATACAGATCATGTACAACAATGGAGTGACCCACGCGGTGGCGCATGATGACTTTGCTGGTGTTTACAAGATCCTGAAGTGGCTCTCCTACATGCCCAAGGTAAAGCAACCGCTCCCACACTCTGCCTGTTGCATCCACTGGGGTGTAACTCAGATTTGAATCCTTGGTTCATTTCAAAGTAAATGATAGTATGTCGCCTTTGTCCACCTCTCATTGCAGTCTACCTGGTCTGTCCACCTGTCATTTTAACTCTTTCATCCCTGTTTCGTATTTGGCATTACTTCCCCTTATTCCTATGTTCCTATATGCATAACAGTCCTTTCATTCCTGGGTTTTCATAAGGAAAAAATCTGTGAAAGAGGGTATGTGGGTTTGAGTCATCTGTGTCTGCAAGCTCTTAGTAAAACCATGGCAACCTATATATCGCTGTGTAGGTAAATGAAGTCAGAAGGCAATGGTCACACTTTCAGAGTCACTGTCACCAGGAGGGTGACACACAGGTGCAAATAAAGGTGACACATACCTTTTTTAAGACAAACAGACGAAACCAACATTTGCAGGCCCACAGAACATGCCAAGAGAAATGGAACATGCTCCCTACTTACAGTCTGATGTCCCAGATAACATCCACATAGAAACTGTCTCCAGAAATTCCATTTGTCACATTGTCTGTGTCCTTGAAATGGTGATGAAAAGGTGACGGTTTGCACAAGAGTAGGAAGCATGAGTTCACAGTATAATTGTTTCATTTTAGTGTAATCCATACGCCGTTTCTATCATATATATACACAATGTTTCCACCGTAACTCTGTACAACTATATTTACTATGTCTCTGTACACATCTGCATTGGACATCAGAGGTATGTCTCGTGTCACAGCAGTGTCCCCCACCTGTCCACTCAAAACGTGGCTGAGTAAAAAACAATGGCAGGTTTTCATCATCCAATTCATCACCACTCTCACTATCATCTTTAAATGCATTTGCAAGCTCTGCTCTCTCCTCTTCTGTCAGTTCAAACAGATCAAAATCATTTTCGCCCAGATTGTCATAAACATCATCATCAGAGAACCGGTCACTGTCATTGTACTCATCCGCCGCCATCTTTCCAACTGTACAGAATACCCTAACCCCATCCCTAGAAATGGACAAATTTTGTGCACTGGACACTTTCCCACAATCTGGCAGTGGCCAGGCACGGCTAATCAAAGCATTGTGCGGCTTATCAAAACATTCCTCAGGTCCCGTTACACTGGCCAGGGGGAACTGACGTGCTGACCATGTGACAGATAGGCGCGGATTTCAAAGGCAGAACCGCTGCAGCGGCCAGTCGGAAGGAAGGGAGTGTTTATGCCTGCCCCGCTCTAGAGGTTCTCAGGAATGAAGGGAAAGATTCTCTCAACCGCTGTAGCGGTTTTCAGGGATGAAAGAGTTAAACTGCATGATGGTGTCTGTCCGCCTGTCGTTTCAAATCACCTGGTGGTGTGTGTCATTTCGAACCACCTGGTGGTGTCTGTTCACCTGTCATTTCAAACCACCTGGTGGTGTCTGTCCACCTGTCATTTCAAACCACCTGGTGGTGTCTACCTGTCATTTCAAACAACCTGGTGGTGTCTGTCTACCTGTCATTTCAAACCACCTGGTGGTGTCTATCCACCTGTCATTTCAAACCACCTGGTGGTATCTATCCACCTGTCATTTCAAATCACCTGGTGGTGTCTCATTTCAAACCACCTGGTGGTGTCAGTCCAAATACCACTTCACACCGTCTGGTGGTGTGTGTGTCTGCCTGTCATTTGAAACCCCCCTGCTTGTGTCTGTCTGCAGTGTCATGGGGGGCGACTGCCGGTGACAGAAACCATGGACCCAGTGGAACGTGACATTGAGTTCATGCCCACCAAGGCCCCCTACGACCCGCGCTGGATGTTGGCTGGTCGCAAAGTGCCAGGTAGGACTCGGGGTGAAAGCAACAGGCCTGTTGGGTGTAGCTTCTTTACTCCAGTCAGTTCACACATGAGCCAGTAGATGGGGGAAGAAGGGAATGCATGCTTGGGGATGTGGACGGAGAAGAGGTGATGAGTGGTGGATGTGTATGGAGAAGAGGTGATGAGTGGTGGATGTGGATGGAGAAGAGGTGATGAGTGGTGGATGTGGATGGAGAAGAGGTGATGAGTGGTGGATGGAGAAGAGGTGATGAGTGGTGGATGTGGATGGAGAAGTGATGAGTGGTGGATGTGTCTGGAGTGGTGGATGTGGATGGAGAAGACATGATGAATGGTGGATGTTCATGGAGAAGATGTGATGAATAGTGGATGTGGATGGAGGGAGATGGTGAATGGAGGATGTGGATGGAGAAAAGATGATGAGTGGTGGATGGAGAAGAGGTGATGAATGGTGGGTGTTCATGGAGAAGATGTGATGAATGGTGGATGTGGATGGAGAGAGATGATGAATGGAGGATGTGGATGGAGAAGAGATGATGAGTGGTGGATGTGGATAGAGAAGAGGTGATGAGTGGTGGATGTGGATAGAGAAGAGGTGATGATTGGTAGATGTGGATGGAAAAGACGCACTGAATGGTGGATGTTCATGGAGAAGATGTGATGAGTTATGGATGTGGATGGAGAAGAGATGATGAGTGGTGGATGTGTATGGAGAAGAGGTGATGAGTAGTGGATGTGCATGGAGAAGAGGTGATGAATGGAGGGTATAATGGAAAAGAAATGACTGAATTATGGAAGTGAATGGATGGTGAATATGTATGGCTAAGAAATGAATGAATAGCAGATGTGTGTGGAGAAGAATGATTGTTGGATGTGATGGAGAATAAATGTATGACTGGTGGATGTATATGGAGAAGAAATAAAATGACCGGTGGGTGTGTATGGTGAGAAAATGAATGGATGGTGGATGTGTATGGAGAAGTTAATGGATAATGATGAGAAACTAACAGTTGCTGGGTGCCTGGAAAGGACAGGAATGAACCATGCTGATTCTTGTGTGTGCCTCTTTGTTCTCCAGAAACCAAGCAGTTCCAGACAGGATTTTTTGACACTGGCTCCTTTGATGAGATCATGAAACCCTGGGCGGAGACGGTGGTGGTGGGCCGAGCCCGACTGGGTGGCATCCCAGTGGGAGTGGTGTGTGTGGAGACGAGGACGGTGGAGCTCACCATTCCCGCCGATCCTGCCAACTTTGACTCCGAGACCAAGGTACCCAGGCCCTGACTGCACAGTGTTGTCAGTGTATTTAAGATTCAAAATGACTCATCAGAGACAATCATTATGGAGAGGGAAGGTGGTCCGGGTGTGGCTGATCAGGATAGAATACCTCATCCTGGGTGTGGGTGTGTGTGTGTTTGTGTGTGTGGGACTGTGACTCTGTGTGTGTATGACTAAGACTGTGTGCATGAGTGTTACTGTGTGTACATGGTGGTGTGTTTGGGGGGGGGGGGCTTAATCAAGTTGCAGTGCCTTAGGACTTCCAAAATATGCAGGGAGGGGATGACGGGGGGGGGGGGGAATTCTGCCATCTTCTGGAGACTGCGCAGGCAATTGTGAAAGACTAATGCACAAACATCAGGAGCAGTAACCTGGCAGAATCTTGTGTGTTATGCAGGTGATCCAGCAAGCTGGCCAGGTGTGGTTTCCTGACTCGGCCTACAAGACAGCGCAGGCCATCAAAGACTTTGGTCGGGAAGAACTGCCACTCATCATCTTTGCCAACTGGCGTGGCTTCTCTGGTGGAATGAAAGGTACAGATGTAGGAGAAAGCCCCCCCCCCCCCCCCCAAAAAAAAAAAACACACAAAAAAAAACCTGCAATTTGTTTTTTATGTGCTCCAGATTTTCCAATCACTTTGTTGGCAGTGCCAGTCTTGCACTGGATGCCACGTGGGTGCATTGTGGCAGGTTACATACAGTAGTACCATAGGAAAGCAGCACATTTTTGTTTTTGTTGTCACTGAACCTGTACAGAGCTTTGTGATGCTGGAAGCAGTTTGGTAATATCTGCCTTGGCTGGCACAGTGCTATGCACTTGTGTGTCTGTCATTATGTCCGGTTCCTATTAGCTGTCATTGTGTGATTTCCCATAGGCTTTGTGGTGCATGCACAACTGGGTGCTGAAGTTAAGGCTCCTAGTCGTATATGGTGGAAACCAGGAGGATGCGTTTTTTCAGATCTCTGCTCCTGTGTGTGTGTGTGTGTGTGCGCGTGCATGTGTGGTGTGCATGCGCGCACGTGTGTGTGTGTGTGCATGCGTGTGTGCGTGCATGCGAGCGTGTGTGCGTATATAGTGGCAACATATCTCTGGTTGTTTCAGACATGTCTGACCATGTACTGAAGTTAAGGCTCATGTATGGTGGAAACCATGAATGTGTGGTTTTTCAGATCTCTGCTACTGTGTGTGTGTGTGTGTGTGTGTGTGTGTGTGTGTGTGTGTGACGTGTGTGTGTGTGTGTGTGTGTGTGTGTGTGTGTGTGTGTGTAATGTGTGTGTGTGACGTGTGTGTATGTATGTGTGTGATAGAGAGACTGAGACTGTGTGTGTGTGTGTGAGAGAGAGAGGGAGAGACTGAGACTCAGTGTGTGTGTGTCTTTGTGTGTGTACGTGTGTGTGTGTGTGTGTGTGTGTTTGCACCTGTATTTTAGCAGCATGAAACCTGTGGCTGTTTCAGACATGTATGACCAGGTGCTGAAGTTTGGCTCGTACATCGTGGACGCGCTGAGGGAGTACCAGCAGCCGGTGCTGATCTACATCCCACCCCACGGGGAGCTGAGAGGAGGGTCCTGGGTGGTGGTGGACCCCACCATCAACCCCGACCACATGGAGCTCTTCGCCGACTCCCTCAGCAGGTACATGGGGCAGAGGAGGAGACTGAGGGGGGTGGATAGGTGTTGGATTGGGGGGTGGGGGTGGGCTCAGTTGTATGGGTAGGTGTTGGACTGGGGGGTAGGTGATGGATTTTGGGGTGGGGTGTGGGTGTGGTGGGTGGATAGGTGTTGGATTGGGATTGGGGGTTGTCGATAGGTGTTGGATTGGGGGGGGGTGATAGGTGTTGGATTGGGATGGGGGGTTGTCGATAGGTGTTGGATTGGGGGGGTGGGGGGTGATAGGTGTTGGATTGGGGGGGGGTTCGATAGGTGTTGGATTTGGGCAGAGGGGTGTGGATTGTGGATGTGTGTTGCATGGGTTTGAAGTGGGGAGAGGGGGCTGAGAGGTGTTGGATTGGAGGGAAAGGTTGGCTTGTCCCTAGTATGTCAGCCCAAAATCTGAGTACATTGAGCCCTATTCAGGTCGGTGGTGGGGGGGGGGGGGGGGACTGAGAAGTGTTGCTAGGTGTTATTAGGTGGGGGGTGGGGGGGTGACTGAGGGGTTTGGGTAGATGTTGGATGAATGGAGACTGAGGGTTGTGGGTGTCAGGGGACATGGAAAAAAACTGTGTTCAACATATCGGTTAATAGGACATGAACTGACCATCCAATAAGAGAGTGAAACTGCATTACCTGCCCCCACCCCGCCCACCCCACCCCCAGCTTGTATATTGACAAGACCTGAAGCTGTTTGTATGACATAAATGGTTGGAGACAACCCCCTGGACACCTGCCTGTGTGTCTGTCCCTCCAGGGGTGGAGTGCTGGAGCCGGAGGGCACGGTGGAAATCAAGTTCCGTCGCAAGGACTTGGACAAGGTGATGAGGAGGCTGGACCCCCAGCTCAAGCAGATGAGCGATCAGGCCTTCGGCTCCGACGTCACCCCCGAGAAACGTGCGGAGCTGCAGAAGAAGATGAAGGAGCTGGAGGACAAGCTGGCTCCGTCCTACCACATGGTGGCGCTGATGTTTGCCGACCTGCATGACACGCCCGGCCGCATGGAGGAGAAAGGAGTGATCTCTGTGAGGGAGCACTGTTTTGTTGTTGTCATGCTAGTGTATATTCTGTTGTTTGTGTTTCATCTCTGGACTTTTCCCCCCACAGGACATTGGGGTTGTGTGCTCAAGGAGATTAAGTTAGCCGTGACTGAGGGATGCTGCTGGGGATACTAATTCATCAGTGAAATTGGAGCCAAAGTTTGTGGGACATTTTGTTTTCTTTTTTCTTGAGCTAGGGATTGTTGATGTAGACCAGGGGCCTCTGTGCTTCTTCATCTCCAGCCCACAGGGCGCTGAGCCCACCACCCCAGTATGAAAGAGCAGTGGCAGAAATATTCTTAACAAAGTGGGATTTGACCCACCCCCACCCCTGATCCCTAGTCTGGTCCCTTTACCACTTGGCCACCACGCCTCTTGTGGTTTTGCTGTTGTTTTGTGGTGGTCTTTGAACGGGAAAGAGTTGTTTAATTACTGCAGAGCATTTTTGTACGCACCTTTACCAGAAACCCCCTTAAGTTGGACTGAGACAGACAGCAATGTTGGTGGTGTTGCAGGTGTCTCAGTGTGTTGTACAGGATTGAGACAGCATTGTTGGTGGTGTTGCTGGAGGTGTCTCAGTGTGTTGTAGCTGGAGGTGTCTCAGTGTGTTGTACAAGACTTAAGACAGGCAGCAATGTTGGTGGTGTTGCAGTTGATTCAGTGTGTTGTACAGGACTAAGACACAGCAATGTTGGTGGTGTTGCAGTTGATCCAGTGTGTTGTACAGGACTAAGACACAGCAATGTTGGTGGTGTTGCAGTTGATCCAGTGTGTTG
Organism: Alviniconcha strummeri; assembly: GCA_963584105.1. Taxonomy (NCBI): domain Eukaryota; kingdom Metazoa; phylum Mollusca; class Gastropoda; family Provannidae; genus Alviniconcha; species Alviniconcha strummeri. The sequence continues at coordinate 3,075,228 of OY757544.1, forward strand.
TACAGGACTAAGACACAGCAATGTTGGTGGTGTTGCAGGAGGTGACTCAGTGTGTTGTACAGGACTAAGACAGCAATGTTGGTGGTGTTGCAGGAGGTGACTCAGTGTGTTGTACAGGACTAAGACAGCAATGTTGGTGGTGTTGCAGGTGATCCAGTGTGTTGTACAGGACTAAGACACAGCAATGTTGGTGGTGTTGCAGGAGGTGATCAAGTGTGTTGTACAGGACTAAGACAGCAATGTTGGTGGTGTTGCAGGTGATCCAGTGTGTTGTACAGGACTAAGACAGCAATGTTGGTGGTGTTGCAGGTGACCCAGTGTGTTGTACAGGACTAAGACAGCAATGTTGGTGGTGTTGCAGGTGATCCAGTGTGTTGTACAGGACTAAGACAGCAATGTTGGTGGTGTTGCAGGAGGTGATCCAGTGGCAGCAGAGTCGGAAGTTTTTCTACTGGCGGCTGCGGCGACGCCTGCTGGAGGCCCAGGCCAGGAAGAAGATGGAGGAGGGTGGCCATCACCTGGAGACGCACGCTCACCTGGACACCACCCTCAACAGGTGGTTCACTGAGGACCAAGGGCCACTCAATGTACGTCTTGTCTGCTTGTGTGTGTGTGTGTTGGGGGAGGGGTGGTGGTGGTGGTCAAAGTGTGGCATGGGACACCTGTGTGCGTGCGTGTGTGAGTCATCAAAGGAGCAGGATCTAGTGTGTGTGTGTTGGAGGGTTGCAGGAGTGTGCAAAATTCTTTTCAGTGTTGCAAAAGCTACTTAACTAGCTTTTTGCAGTAACTTTGCTTGTTGCCTTTTCATTGTATATTGTCTCCCCATTATGACGGTTGTGTGTGATTGTGGTTGTGCGTGATTGTGGTTGTGCATGATTGTGGTTGTGCATGATTGTGGTTGTGTGTGATTGTGGTTGTGCATGATTGTGGTTGTGCTTGATTGTGGTTGTGCGTGATTGTGGTTGTGTGTGATTGTGGTTGTGTGTGATTGCGACCAGTCAGTGTTTGTTGCTGAGGACGCAGGCCTGGTGGTTGTGTGTGATTGTGACTGGTGACTGTTTGTTGCTGTGGACACAAGTGGTGACTGTTTGTTGCTGTGGATGCGGGCCTGATGGTTGTGTATGAATGTGAACGGTGACTGTTTGTTGCTGTGGACACAAGTGGTGACTGTTGCTGTGGACACAAGTGGTGACTGTTTGTTGCTGTGGATGCAGGCCTGATGGTTGTGTATGATTGTGGGTGGTGACTGTTGCTGTGGACGTAAGTGGTGACTGTTTGTTGCTGTGGATGCAAGCGGTGACTGTTTGTTGCTGTGGACGCAGGTCTGATGGTTGTGTATGATTGTGGGCGGTGACTGTTGCTGTGGACATAAGTGGTGACTGTTTGTTGCTGTGGATGCAAGCGGTGACTGTTTGTTGCTGTGGACGCAGGTCTGATGGTTGTGTATGATTGTGGGCGGTGACTGTTGCTGTGGACGTAAGTGGTGACTGTTGCTGTGGATGCAAGCAGTGACTGTTGTTGTGGACGTTAGCGGTGACTGTTGCTGTAGATGTAAGCAGTGACTGTTGCTGTGGATGCAAGCGGTGACTGTTTTTTTGCTGTGGATGTAAGCGGTGACCGTTTGTTGCTGTGGATGCAAGTGGTGACTGTTTGTTGCTGTGGACGTTAGCGGTGACTGTTGCTGTAGATGTAAGCGGTGACTGTTGCTGTGGATGCAAGCGGTGACTGTTTGTTGCTGTGGATGTAAGCGGTGACTGTTTGTTGCTGTGGATGCAAGTGGTGACTGTTTGTTGCTGTGGACGCAGGCCTACCAGTGGGAGGACGACAAGACGGTGGTCAGCTGGCTGGAGAGTCAGCTGGAGGGCAACGGCGGCTCCAGTCTGCTGCTGGACAACATCCGCTGCCTGCACAAGGACCACGTGGTGGCTCGCCTCAAAGAGTGAGTGTCTCGTCACCACCATCACCACACCGTCGCTTTGAACCAAGTTGCACCCTGAAGTGCTGCATGGTTGTGTGGTGTACGTGGAACTTGTGCCGAGACGGCATTGTTTTATGTGGCACCAGCCATGTCACAACCCAACAGCACTTTTCAGGACAGCACTGCTGGATATTTAGTACAGTGCGTACCTCTCATTCAGAATCGCATGTGACACGAGTGCAGTGAGTCTGCTTGAGAGTAGAGAACAGTGCTATGTAAAAGCAATTAGTAATAATAACTTGCGTGGCCCACAGAGGGTTCCATACCAGAGTCTGTGTCCTGCCTCTTTCCTTGCAAACTTTACAGCACACCACTGTGTACTGACTGAAAGACTGACTGCACAGCTAACTCATCAAGGCCTGAGTCCAGCGTTGTAATCTCCACTGCTCTGTTGCTATGCTGTCAGTTGTGAGGACAACATGGTGGCCACTCATCTGCTTTTTTGAAAAGTCAGTTGCGGCATTCTGATTGGCTGAAGCAGCTGGGTGATTTGCAGTCCAGAACCTGCTATTCGTAACGTGCTAGGTCAGGGGCAGGTGGTGAGATCCGAAGCAAAGCTGGGATGTGTAACTGTGGCTAGAGCGTATAGAGACTGGATCTGCGCCATAGCCTGCACTCCTAAACCTCACTTTAGATTTTGGTGACCTTGATGACCTTCCGACTGAGATGACCCTGAGTGTTTGATGGGATGTTAAAATCCAATTGCTAACTAGCTAACCTGGATAACCTCTCCTGTTGACTGTTCCTTGGGGACGGTTCAGGTTTGAGAGGGGCACATTCATCATCCTTTGCCGTCTTCCTTTCAAGCAGGTTTTTGCGGTTTTGTGTTCCTTTTCATCCCCACCAGCTTCAGCGGTTGTCCTTCCCAGGTGTTTGTGGAGAACTGCACCATGTGTTTGTGAAGAACTGCACCAGGTGTTTGTGAAGAACTGCACCAGGTGTTTGTGAAGAACTGCACCATGTGTTTGTAAAGAACTGCACCAGGTGTTTGTGAAGAACTGCACCATGTGTTTGTGAAGAACTGCACCATGTGTTTGTAAAGAACTGCACCAGGTGTTTGTGAAGAACTGCACCATGTGTTTGTGAAGAACTGCACCATGTGTTTGTAAAGAACTGCACCATGTGTTTGTGAAGAACTGCACCATGTGTTTGTAAAGAACTGCACCATGTGTTTGTGAAGAACTGCACCATGTGTTTGTGAAGAACTGCAGCATGAAGCTCTTTTGCTTAGCATCACTGCTAGCACGCCTGTAGATGATGTGTACTAGACACATTTTGTCAGCATATTTAGGTGGAACATTTTAAGCCTCAAGTTGTTTTCATGAGCAACTGCATTTACTTTTCTTCTCTTTTTCTCAGTCTTACTTTTGCCTTTGCATACCAGACCATTTGCTGTCTTAAGAATTTACATGTGAAAAAGAAAAGCATTGTTGCTGCACTAATATCACTTAGAATTAAACTCAAATGATGTTGAAAAGTGTAAATGATTCTTGAGAAGAAAAGAAAGCAAGTTTAATGTTCCTGTTTGTTCCTGGTGTTTTATGACGCTGTCAATTTGTGTGGGCAGGGTGCTGAAGGAGAACCCACACGTTGCCATGGATACAGTGGTTCACTTGGTGCACACCATGTCCGGCACACAGCGGGCGGAGGTCACTCGCCTTCTCTCCACCATTGAAAACACGGAGTCGTCCTCGTCCAGCGCCGAGTCTGTCTCTCACACGTAATGTGGGACTCAGCCATAGTTCCTGCCTGTTAGGGCTTTCAAACAGTCACTGGAATCAGCTGTAGTCAGCTGCTAGCTGTGGTCAGTTCAGCGCAGTTTTTTTGCACTGTTGTCGGTTTCTGTCCATCCATTTGAACCAGTGAGGCTGGCTGCTGCAATGTCCGTATGGGAGCAAATGAAGTGGTGAGAAATGAAAGAAAACTTTTTTTTTTACACTGAATGGGCTGAAGTGTAGTCTGCACCATGACATGTTGTCAGGTGAGATGTAGAATTTGGGCAGAAGTGATTACTGAAGTGTAGTCTGCACTGTGACATGTTGCCAGGTGAGATGTAGAGTTTGGGCAGAAGTGATTACTGAAGTGTAGTCTGCACCGTGACATGTTGCCAGGTGAGATGTAGAGTTTGGGCAGAAGTGACTACTGATCCCACCTACTCCATGGCCCAAGTCTTGGCAGGGCTGGAATATGTGCAGGTTGGGAAACTGATGCTGCTGATTCACCGCCAGGCACTGCAGTACAGCACACAATGTCTTGCTCTCTGATACTAATGTCTGGTTTCTGATACCAATTTCCGGTCTCTGATATCTGTGTCTGGTCTCTGATACTGATGTCTGGTCTCTGATATCAGTGTCTGGTCTCTGATACCCATGCCTGGTCTCTAATTCCGATGTTTGGTCGCTGAGACCAGCGTTTGGTCTCTGAGACCAGTGTCCGGTCTCTGATGCCAATGTCTGGTCTCTGATACCAACATTTGATGGCCAGACTGCTGCATGCTTAAGCAGTGTCTGACACAAATATAGGTGACACGTCTGACGTGAATGCAGGTGACCCTGACAAACTTAGTTCCAGAGGTGGTGGGATTGGGACATCAAATTCTGCTTGTTCCCATTGCAGCTCCTCCAACTGGACACTGCCGTACAGCAGCGCCCGACTGTGTATCATCACCTTTTCTCCCAGAGTCAGTGTGGTGGGAGGACACAACTACATGTGCATGTACTTTGCGTCAATGAAGGCACGGGTTGCACACACAACCTCATCTTCCCGCACTGGGGTGTAGTGGAGGCAGGAAAACGTGTTAGCTGAACACTGTTTGTTTTTTGAGAGTGCGGGTGTTTGTAGTTTATGATGGTTTGCTTGTTATGGGGAAGAACCAAGTGTGTTATTTCACAGTGATGAAAGTTTTGTGCTGCTCTACAGTCAGCAGAGAATGGTTGTGTACGTCAGAGTCGGTGTCCGGTGACGGCAATGGCAGCAGTAGGGGCCACCTTTCCCCTTTCTCTCTTTACTCTCTGGGCTGATCATTTCTCTTACTTGCTGGGCTGATCATTTCTCTCTTTACTCTCTGGGCTGATCATTTCTCTTACTTGCTGGGCTGATCATTTCTCTCTTTACTTTCTGGGCTGATCATTTCTCTCTTACTTATTGGGCTGATCATTTCTCTCTTTACTTACTGGGCTGATCATTTCTGTCTTACTGGGCTGATCATTTCGGTCTTTACTTACTGGGCTGATCATTTCGGTCTTTACTTACTGGGCTGATCATTTCTTTTTGGGCTGATCCATTTGTCACTTTACTTTCTGGGCTGATCATTTCTCACTTTACTTACTGGGCAGATCATTTACACACAACGTTGTGCCAATCTGCAAAAGGTTCAGCTGAAAACTGAAAAAAACAGACATGCACACACACAGTTTTAGATTTGTTCAGACCTGGTTTTCCCCACTGGCTAAATCACATCCAGCCATTCCCTTCAGTGCAGATCTGAAGGCAGACAGGGTCGCGCCTTAGGGAGCATCCGTGATAAGAGTTGCAGGGTTGGATTGCTGACGGGAAGTGTGCATTCAGTTGACAAGGGTGCGTTGGGGCTGGCTGACAAAATGCACTCTCTGCACTTGAGATTCCAACCTAAAGTCAACAACTTAATCACAGCCAGTCATCAGGTGTTTTGCTTGGACCCTAGGGGCTGGCTGACAAAATGCACTCTCTGCACTTGAGATTCCAACCTAAAGTCAACAACTTAATCACAGCCAGTCATCAGGTGTTTTGCTTGGACCCTAGGGGCTGGCTGACAAAATGCACTCTCTCTGCACTTGAGATTCCAACCTAAAGTCAACAACTTACTCACAGCCAGTCATCAGGTGTTTTGCTTGGACCAGCATAGTGGTCAAGAATCAGCCGGACTTGGGGTGACGCCCAGAAAGTAGTCTCTTTAAACGTACTGCTGTCAGAAAACTTGTAGGGAGCAGTTGCCCTTGTTTCTTTTCCTAGCAAACTGTGATACCGGCCATTCAACTGTCATCAGACTCAACGTCTTTTCATGACCAGATCAAAATAGTGTTTTGTGAACGGATCAAAGCACAGTGTGCAGTAGTGAGGAGTGCTGTGTTGTGTGTTATTAACTGTAGGGTGAACATTGATGCAACAAATGTGCTGATGGCGTCTGTGTGTGGTGTGTGTGTACAGGACATTGACACAACAAATGTGTTGATGGCATGCCCGTGTGTGGTGTGTGTGTACACCTTTTGTTTATTTGTTTGGAATAAAATGAGTTGTCAGATTATCTTTTTCCTTACTTGAAATTGTGCCATTGTGGATGTTGTTTATTTGTAAAAACTAAAATGCTGTGCTTGAGCGTTAGAGCCAGTGTGGATCAAGTTGATGTGATAAACTTGAACAGCCAGTTGACTGCAGAGTGCTTCCAGTCAACTGTGGCATGTGTTTTCTTCTTCTTAAATTGACTTCTTTCTTTGAAAATTCAGCCTTTAGTGCGAGTTTCGTATTTCAGTTTTGCGTTGAAAATGTTGCATGCATGTTGCATGCATGTTGAACGATGTGATTTGTTGCGACTCATTTGTGTTGTTTCTGTTGTGGCCGTTTGTGTTAAGGTCAACACTCTTGGTACAGGTATTTGGATCTCATTGACAGGACCACAGTGTAAGAACTTCTGAGGCAGGCTCTTGTCTAGTCTCTGGTACACAGTGTAGAACTCCCTGCAACAACTGGCCTCATCTCTAGTCTCAGGGCTGCAGTGAGAAAACTCTATTAGAAGCTAGAGTCTTTTTTAAGTCTCACCCTGTTGCTGTCATATATTTTATCTGACCGAGTCCTTCCCTTTCGTTTTCCTAGTTATGTTGCATTTTATCCTCTGGTTGCTCAGTTTGATTTCTTTTTTAATACTGTTACGTACTTGTACAGATGTATGCTCTTTTTGTTCTGTTAGCACCTTCTCTGACATATTGACCATTCCTTTGTGTTGCTGCTTTGCATTCCAAATATTTACTTGTTGCTTTTAGTACTCCTGTCTTCATAGTCCAAATACAGCCCTCTCTTTGTGGACTAAGGCGTTTACTGTTTGGATGTGACAACTTTTCTCTGTGCTGCTGATGTTGCTGTTTCAGTCCATTATGAGCCTAGTTCCTTTCTGTTTTCTCCATAGTCCAAATACAGCCCTCTCTAAAGCATTTACCGTTACTTCTTTCTCTGTACTGCTGATGTTGCTGTTTCAGTTGTTACGAGCCAAATTCCTCTTTTGTTAGTTTTGCTCCCTTTGCCTATGTGTTTTACGTTTGTTGGGGGAATTTTGTATTTGTGATCTGGGCCACAAGACTTGAACCAGCCAAAAGCTAAGCAATTTTATGTTTTTCATTGTAAGTTTGACCAGTGCAACAGACATTTGCTGTTCTTATTTATCTTTCGGATGGTAGTAATTGTTTCTCAGTGGAGCTGGCACATGGCACAATCAAACTCATACACAGTAAAAAAAAAAATGTTTTAAATAAGCGTGTGGAATTTGGGTGATGTCCTGTGCATACTAAACAATGTGAATGACTGAATGAAGCACACAGTGCTTCAGGCTAAGAACTCCCAGGCTGGGAGCATTGCACAAGCCACTGGTCAAAGGGTTAAAAACAACAAAGCGTTCTTTTGAACCTTTGTGCGTTTTGATCTGTATTCTTCACTGAGGCTTTCGAACAATCAGTATTGCCAGTTTTACCGTACATAATCACAGAAAGGGCAACATATCTTGCTCTTTTTTTTTAAAGTGCAATGTGTTCACATGTCCTAGGTTGCACTAATATTTGTGGCATGTATGACTTTTGTTTGCCCAACATTTATTTCTTGTGATTGTGTTTTGTTTGGGTTCTCAGATCAAGCAATAAGCAGATGGTCTGCATAGCACACAAAGCATTTTTGACAAGTTTTTTCTGGTCAGGGAAATAGATGTGACGTTGAGCATGAACAGAGGACACTGAACCAGATTGTGCTGCAGCTAGCGTGCAAGTCTGAAGCAGAACGAGTGTTGGGGGATGTTCTGCTTGTGTGTGTGTGTGTGGGGGGGGGGGGGGGGGGGAGTGGGTTAATAGTGTGGTGTGGGTGTTTATAGGGGAAGGGGGGTGGTATTCAGTCTGTAATAGTGTGTGTTGGCGGTGAGGGGACAGTGTCTGGTGTGGGTCAGTGTGTATAGGGGGAGAGGGGTGATAGTGTCCAGTTTTGTGTGATAGTGGGGAAGGGTGTGGTAGTGTCTGTGTGTCCATCAATGCATGCTGTTTGTCAATAGGAACAGAGGCTGCAGTGCAGGCATACTGTCTACTGCCTTGAGAATAATAGAGGCTGCAGTGCAGGCATACTGTCTACTGCCTTGAGAATAATAGAGGCTGCAGTGCAGGCATACTGTCTACTGCCTTGAGAATAATAGAAGCTGCAGTGCAGGCATACTGTCTACTGCCTTGAGAATAATAGAAGCTGCAGTGCAGGCATACTGTCTACTGCCTTGAGAATAATCCTATTACATTCCTCTTCACGGGAAAAGATGAGTAACATTGGTTTCATCCTGCTAGCAGTGCACATGAAGTGGCTCAATAGAATTGTACAGAACTCCTGCTCTGTGAAATGTACAAAATCACTGGAGTAGGAATTGAAATCCTTCAGTCACTGCCTCTGTTGAAAAGTCCATGATATTTCTTCCTATTCTACACTGGATTTTATGAGAGTGATGTTTATACCATTTCTTTTACTGATTAACAATTCTTCTTTAATGCCAGTTGTGTGGTCTGTATGAGGGCAATTCAATATGATGAATACATGTAGTATACATGTGTTGTTGAAGACTTCTTTTGTTTACAGGTGTCCATGTGTGACTGAGCATAAACTAGGTAATTGCAGTTGTGATACAGTTTTGTATACTTACATTAAAAAGAAAAGACTAACATGAAATAAAACAATTGAATGCAAACCATACTTAGGTTTGTGAGTGCTTTCATTTTCCCTGTTTTCTGATATTGCAGGATATGTGTGAGGATGTCTAGTGTGTATTACTGATAACCTGATGAAGTGCAAGCCAAATATTAATACACACTTTTAGATTTTCTGTTGTAACTTTTACTCACACATATTCCCCCTCCAGCAAACACACACACACACACTACTAATATGCATGCCATTCTGCTTGCAATCTTTTAGTCAGCATTAAACTTTATTTATGTCGTATAGAGACAAAATCACCCAAAGCGTCTTGCTGTTTTCCCAGTACTCATTTTGAGTATCTTCACTTGGGTATGGGATTACTCGACCAACACCCTCACACAACCAATACTATCACACAACCAACAAAACGGGTTTTATGCAAGTAACTCATTTCTAACGAACATCTTGCATTTTCAGTATATAAAAGCATGAAAACATTTCAAAGACTGGAATGTTACTTTCATTTTTTTTTTTAAGGGGGGGAGGGGGGGGGGTGGAATGTGTCTCAAATGCCTTTCCAAGTACAGGCAAAAGCAAATCCAAAAATATACAATGGGGACCTGCTTTACATGCAAATCAGCCAAAGCTAGAGGTACTCTTTGGTGTGGCCTTGATTTACACATGGAAGAGTTTTGAAAATGAAGGTCTTAATTTAGGAGCAGTTTCACTTCGGGGTAGCTTTCTTCCAAGGTTCCACTGTGGTGAAGATTTGTGAGAGGGCAGGCCTGGCTTCATGGTCCAAATACAATGTGAAACCAGAAACTATCATTAAATACTTCAAGTTCAACAAAAACAAAACTGGTAAAAATGCACAAGAACATGGTAGTGTGGGAAATGTTTAACTACAGCAACAGACCCTTCAACCCCAGGCATTTTCCAATATGTGATTCCCTATGCATAGTATGTAAGCATATTATCAGTAATACAAAAATAACCTTTTCAGCACATTTTACCCACATTATTTGCTTGATGATATGACATGAGAAATCACAGGTCTGGTATGAATACTGAATCAGCTCATCCAGAAGTATTATCACATGACAAACATTAAAATGCATGCAGATTTCTACACTGAATAAGTTCCATCACCACTACATTGTCAGTCCACACTGTGTACACTGACACAGCATTACAACCTTTAACAAGTACAAACATGAAATATTTGCTTTAAAGTTGATCTCACTGAAAGTGTATTAAAAGCACCAGTAACTGTCAGTTACCTTTATGGCCGGTGGATATCATTTTCAAACACAGAAAACTATTCCATATTCAACCCATGATTTTATTCTTGGCATGCAATCTTCTCATAAACCGTTCTGTCCGAACAAAGCTGAATAAATACAAGCTGGTAAGTTCATTCTGTATGCAGACATACGCAAGAAATTAAAAATAACACAACCTTTCTATGTACAATTTTTTTTTTTTTTTTGAATGGCTCTAATCAAAACAAGTGCCAAATCCAGTATCTTGCTTCACTGATTGCATCTGTAAGATGATACTGCATCCTTCAGAATACGGAAATAATGATGCTGCAACAGATGCTGAAAGACTAGATTCTACCTCCAGAAAACACCAAACAGTCCTCACCACTGACAGTACACACTGCCAAACAAGTGCACCCTGGACAGACATTGTTTTGTCAAGACCTTTTCTGCACCATATATAAAAATTCATTCAATCAACTGTCACCGTAATTATATCACAACAGACAGCAGGCACTGTCAAAGAGCTGTCCAGTGCTGGCAGAGCACCTGCTGACTTCAGTCCAGTGACCAGTGAATATTTTGTTTTCTTCAGTCACATGAATATGCAATGGGCACTATGCAAACGTATTAGCTGCTAACAACATGAATTTTAGCAGTCTTGTCAAGGCCTTTCTGATTAACAAGTAATGAAACAAATGTGCTTACAAGCATCACTAATAACAGGAGGGGGGGGGGGGGGTCTAAAGTTAATTTACATCCATAAAAAAAACACTTCAACCACTGTACATATTTTTTGCACACAACAAAAAAGCATTTTCAATGTTTGAAATGGCCCACAAACTTGTAACTTGTAACAAAAGCAACAGTATTAACAATGCAAAAAAAGAAGAAGAAGAAAAAAAAGGATTTAACTACCTCCTAACTTAAAAGCACAATGGTTAATCACAATCAAAACACAGCCAGAAATCCTCAAAATCAACCCAGAGAAAACATCCTAATGTAGACCATGCTTACTGCAATCAAACCCTTGTTTTATCACAAATCATTTGAGCAGGTTGAGAATTCACAGGCAGTGATCCCAAGGCATCGACAGCAATGTAACGAGGTTCCCTCACATCATCCCCGTGAAGCAGGCAACGAGCAGGATGTGAAGAGCGATGAAGTAGATCCAGATCAGTTTTCGAATCCCAGGCCGCAGCCGCATGAGGCGTGAGATTTGTCGGCTGTAAAAGCAACATGACTCCCTGCAGTGAAGAAGCAGAAAACGGCGGACGATGTTTGAGGGGGGAAAGGCATGCACAAACAGAACTAATGGTGAACTACAGAGCTAGGTGTACAGCAGCTACAAAAAGACACCCCTGTGATGAAGACTGAGCCACCCGCGTACAGCACTGCTACACAACCAATGTTAGTAACATGCAGCCACTCGTGTTACACTTACAGAGAACTGTCCAATCACGACTAAGACAATGAAGGTTGTTAATACAGAGAACTACCAATTATTATTAATACAGAGAAGCACCAATTTTATTAATATACAGCACCACCACAGACAACCAATGTTAGTAATATGCAACCACTTGTGTTACACCTACAGAGAACCATCCAATCACTATTAGAACCACCCACAACACTACCAACACCAGAACCACTTGTATTACTACAAGTACTACAGAAAGTCAACCATATTACTGCTACAGACAAACTGGCTACACAGGCAAACTAACAGCCTGCAGAAAACACTCCCAGAGCACAGAGAATGATGTGGGAGGATAGAACAATGCCACATGCACCCCAGGAAAGCAGCTATAGTATGCACATCATGAGCACAGAAAACAGCGCGATGGGATGGAACAGTGCTACACAGGCAAGCTAAGAGAACAGTTCAGACAAGGCACATAGTGAACATGGAAAATGATGGGAGGGGACGGAACAATGCTACACAGGCACGCTAAGAGAACAGTATGCAGAGGACACACATAGTGAACATGGAGAACGATGTGAGGGGACAGAACAGTGCTACACAGGCAACATGCATAGTGAACATGGAGAATGTGAGGGGACAGAACAGGACTACACAGGCAACACGCATAGTGAACATGGAGAATGTGAGGGGACAGAACAGGACTACACAGGCAACATGCATAGTGAACATGGAGAATGGGAGGGGACAGAACAGTGCTACACAGGCAAGTAAGAAACTAGGTGTTTTACACCCAGTCAACCATTATGGTTACATCAGGGCAACTACACGGGCAAACTAGGAGAAGTCTGCAGAGAACACAGATAGTGAACACTGAGAACGATGTCAGGGACAAGCAGTAAGTACTGTGATGTTCAAGTGACTTCAGGGCAACAGTGAAAACACACAAAGCAAAGCAATACCATTCTGAGCTAGCAGACTTCACTTCAAAATGTGTGCATAAAATGTACCCACAACATAAACTTCTAACAACATAATCCTTAAACCAGCTATCTTTACTTTTACGTTTTGGAAAAAAAAGATGTGTGGCAGTGCATAAAATGTACCCACAAAATAAACTTCTAACGACACAAAAAACATCCTTAAATAAACACTCTATCTTTACTTTTATGTTTTGGAAAAGAAAATGTGTGGCAAAACCCTCTCAGACATCTGAACACTTAGCACACCACATGATAGCAAGAGATCTGAATCTGTGTAAACAGAACAAGCAACAACCACCAAAAAACATGATGTGTAAATGACTAAAAAGCAGGATGCATAATAGGTGTGCCAAAACAAAACCCCTTAATAAAGAAAAAGTGGGGAATAAACAGGAGAAACAGGAGACATTGAGAGAAGCACACAGACATACCGTCTGACCCGCAGCAGACTGACCAGTCGCTGAACGTAGCCCATGCCATGCCGAGCTGCAACACATTGGACACACACACACCTTTTCAACCATGATGAATGCAAGCACTGCACCAAAACCAACACATCTTTCACAAAGTGCAAAAAAATTTGATCTGAAGCAACAGGTACTACAAACCCCAACTGCAAAATGTTTTTGTCTTCACATCCTATTTAACAAAATAAATGGTACCAAACTGAAGTCATACATTTATTTATTTCTCTCTTTTTAGACGCAGATGTCTTTAAACAACTATTCAATCTGTGACACATTGTTACAGAACAGCAAAGCATCATTCACTACATCAGCCATGTTCTTGTATATACATGTCACTCCAGTCTGTTCTACATATTAAATGTCATTCTGGTCTGTCCATCCATGCATGTGTACTTTGGACTCATCCAACCCTAAGTTCTGTGGATAAGGATCATACCCATTTTTATTTATAGGGTTGGGCAGGGGAGGGGAAGGGATGGGTTCAGTTCTGTTCAGAGGAGTCACCCTCATCTACAAAGAGAAAAAACACAAGGACTGGAGAGAAAAAGGCAGTTCAGAGGCTGTGACAGGTTCAAGAATCAAGAATGTCTATCTCTCCTCTGTAAAGACAGGAAGTCTGAGAGGCATATGTTAGAAGGGCTTGCTATTTATATGTGTACCATACATATTTGTGTGTATGTGTGTGTGTGTGTGAGAGAGAGAGAGAGTGTGTGTGTGTCTGTATGTATGTGTATGGTGTGATGTGGTGTGGTGTGTCTGCATTTAAACAAAATACAAAGTGTTGTTATGAATATATCTGCATCTCTGTAATAACGCGCAAATTTTGAATGTATGGCTGGCATATAATTATGCATTCTTACAACCTATAATGATGAATTACCAGTTTAGTATGGATTGTAAGGAGGTTTTCTTCTTGCTTTTTGTTTTTTTACATTATTTGCTTCTGTACCTGCATGCAGTTTGTGAAATGTATAGTGTACAATGTAGCTGAGGTGCAACACAATTTCCTTTATTGATATTATTATCATTATAGTATAAAAGACAGCCATGTGCTAAGCAATCCAAGGTGCAAAGATGATAACTACTCACTCAGCATGGCGCTGGTTTCTCGTATTCTGGGATCCTCCTCCTCCTCCATGTCCAGCTTGATCTGAAAACAATCACCTGTGATGTTAGCTTTCATGGCAACAGCAAGGACACTCTCCACTGGAAACATCAAGTTGGTTGAAGCAGGCAATGTTTCTCTGATCATCCAACTAGCTAAGGGAAGGCAGTACAGCAGAAGCTGCAGCGAGAGACCTCTCTCGAGAAACACTCTCCTTTTATAAAACTCATAGAACTGACTGAAAAAAACACACCACCTCTCCTGAGAAACTACTCGTTGTTGTGACGCCCAATGGGCAGTTCATGACAGGTTCTACAGCCAACATTAAACCCAGCACTGAGGTAGTTGTACACAACCATTGCAACACCCTATCACCCAATACAGAGGTAGTTGTACACAGCCATTGCAACACCCTATCACCCAATACAGAGGTAGCTGTACACAGCCACTGCAACACACAATCAACTGTATTAATATCAAAGTACTGTCAATACTTTTGATTACTATTTGCATGCGCACTGAACATCAGGGAAGATCTGAACTGAAGAACATATTCTGGGCTTCTAGTTTGATGTAAACAGCATCTACCATCATGATCTGCACTGCGGTAAACTTGAAGGACTGCCCCCCCCCCCCCCAGGTCTGTCCAACCCGCTGGTCACCTCTTGCAAGGCCCCGACGGCCTGCAGACGGATCTGCTCCTGGGCCTCGCCCAGCGCTCGCTGGGCCTGAATGCATGCTGCTGACTCCCGTGCCAGGCGCGTCTCCAGGGACAGCACGCTCTGCATCAGCTGGTCTCGCTCTGCCGTCAGGGATGCCAGTCTGAAAACACAACCACACCAGTCTACAGTGCACCACACCACAGTCTACAGTTGCACCACGTCACAGATCAAGGTTTACTGGGAGAGGAAAAAAAGAAACTGATTGCTGATGATGTACAAAACAGGAGTACCGACTCTTCACTGCTGCATCAGACAAACAGAATGAACATCATCCATCCTGGAGAAAACAACACAATCCAAAAACCAATGTGGAGAAAACAGGATGTGATCAAGTAATCCACCAACTAATCTGTACACAACACCATCATCATTTCACTTGTGTCTTTTTTTCCTCTGTTTTTCAAGCACACACTCTCATGGGAATAAACAGTTCATGGCTGGGAATTCATCCACACACCCAACAACTAAGCAGAGAAATGAAATGTTGATGTCTTCCTCACACTGACAAGACCACACGACAGTGATGTAGACCTGTACTGTACCTGTCTTGTGTGTCTTGGTCAACCTCTGTGGCAGCCTCCACATCCACATCCTTCTGCAGAGACTCTAGAGCAATCCGTCGCTCCAACTCTCCCACCTGCAGTGAAGAATGGGAAAATCAAAGTCTGCAAATTCTACGTGCCCACGCCTGCTGACCACAGATTAAACTGATGAACTGTGAATAAATGCATGAGAATGTGTACATAGTGAACCACACAAACAACTGCATGTTCACAGCACAAGTGACAGCAAACAGCAACATTTAAATTCAGATGGCAACTGAAAATCTACATAACATCCTTTGATCCAATTTAACAGACAGGGCATGGAGTAGTCCTGACAGTACATCAGTAAATCACAAAACTGATGCTGGTCTGGGCGACAAGACTTCAGATATGGACTGTGAACTACAAGCAGCTGATGCGCTAACAAAGCAGCACCTGTCTGTAGGATGGAACAGGGAGAAAAATGGGCGCTTTGGACTAGCCTGGAAGACTGGGACAGGGGGAAATATAGGTGTTTTGGACTAGCCTGGAAGACTGGGACAGGGGGAAATATAGGTGTTTTGGACTAGCCTGGAAGACTGGGACAGGGGGAAATATAGGTGTTTTGGACTAGCCTGGAAGACAGGGGGAAATATAGGTGTTTTGGACTAGCCTGGAAGACCGGGAAAGGGGGAAATATAGGTGTTTTGGACTAGCCTGGAAGACTAGGACTGGGAGAAATATAGGTGTTTTGGACTAGCCTGGAAGACTAGGACAGGGAGAAATATAGGTGCTTTGGACTAGCCTGGAAGACTGGGACAGAAGCCCACTCTAATGATGTCATCCTTACAGCATGTGATCAAGACGGCACTAGTGACCTCAGCCTGACCTTGGCCTGTGGGTTGATGTAGGCCTGGTCTCTGAGACTGACATCCTCACCCACCTGACTCACCTTGGACTGTGTGTTGATGCAGGTCCGGCATCTGCGACTGACATCCTCTCCCACCCGACTCACCTTGGCCTGTGTTGATGTCGGCCTGGTGTCTGAGACTGACACCCTCTCCCACCTGACTCACCTTGGCCTGTGTGCTGATGCAGGGCCTGGTGTCTGACACTGACACCCTCTCCCACCTGACTCACCTTGGCCTGTGTGTTGATGTGGGCCTGGTGCAGTGTGGCATACTGCTGTCTGATGGCCAGCCACTCTGACTCCTTCTCTCGCAGTGACCGTGACAGTGTGGCTGACTGTGTGTTGAGATATGTGCGGTCCTCCACCAGCTGGCTCACCTGTACCATGAGCAACAACAACATGATGCTGGAACTTATCTATAGCATGAGGCCAGAGGCTGGAGCTTCTCTACAACATGAGGCTGGAGGGTGGAGTTTCTCTACAACATGAGGCTGGAGTTTCTCTACAACATGAGGCTGGAGTTTACAGCATGAGGCTGGAGTTTATCAACAACATGTATGGTTGGAGTCTGCCAACAACACAACATTGGAGTTTATCCACAACATGAGGATGGAGTTTATCCACAACATGAGGCTGGAGTTTATCTACAACACATGGTTGAGTCTGCCAACAGCATGACACTGGAGTTTATCAACAACATGAGGCTGGAGTTTATCATCAATGTCAGGTTGGAGTCTGCCAACAACACAACACTGGAGTTTATCTGCAACATGAGGCTGGAGTTTATCTACAACACATGGTTGGAGTCTGCCAACAGCATGACACTGGAGTTTATCAACAACATGATGCTGGAGTTTATCATCAGTGTGGGGCTGGAGTCTGCTAACAACATATGAGACTGCAGTTTATTAACAATGTGAGGTTGGAGTCACAGCCACCAACATGAAGCTAGAGTGTATCAACATGAGGCTGGAGTTTATCAACAACATGAGGTGGGAGTTTTATCAACATGAGGCTGGAGTTTATCAACAACACGAGGCTGGAGTTTATCAACAACATGAGGCTGGAGTTTATCAACAACATGAGGTGGGAGTTTATCAACAACATGAAGCTGGAGTTTATGAACATGAGGTGGGAGTTTATCAACAACATGAAGCTGGAGTTTATCAACAACATGAAGCTGGAGTTTATCAACAACATGAGGCTGGAGTTTATCAACAACATGAGGTGGGAATTTATC
This sequence comes from Alviniconcha strummeri, assembly GCA_963584105.1. NCBI lineage: Eukaryota > Metazoa > Mollusca > Gastropoda > Provannidae > Alviniconcha > Alviniconcha strummeri. The sequence goes on from OY757544.1 coordinate 3,092,751, forward strand.
AACAACATGAGGTGGGAGTTTATCAACAACATGAAGCTGGAGTTTATCAACAACATGAGGCTGGAGTTTATCAACAACATGAGGCTGGAGTTTATCAACATGAGGCAGGAGTTTATCAACAACATGAGGTGGGAGTTTATCAACAACATGAAGCTGGAGTTTATCAACAACATGAGGCTGGAGTTTATCAACAACATGAGGCTGGAGTTTATCAACAACATGAGGTGGGAGTTTATCAACAACATGAAGCTGGAGTTTATCAACAACATGAGGCTGGACTTTATCAACATGAGGTGGGAGTTTATCAACAACATGAGGTGGGAGTTTATCAACAACATGAAGCTGGAGTTTATCAACAACATGAAGCTAGAGTCTGGATGGAGTTTATTAACAAAATCAGGTTGGAGTATTTGCATCCAACCCAACTTAACAAGAAATTAAATATTTTGGATCCATACAATAAGCCGTTTTCTTCACAGACACAGTGACTTACTGAAGGAAAATGATTTGCAGATGAGAGTACTAAACTTTTGATTTACAGATGAGAATATTTTCTAATTTGATAAACAAAAAAATACAAGGAAATACCATCCCCACAGGTGAGAAGAAAGATGTACCTGTGGGGTTGGTGATGATGTTGGTGAATGATGGCTGGCCTCAGACTGAGACAAAAGACAAGTAGGTAAATCACCTACAACAACAGCAGCACCAGAACAGCTAAAGCTACGTTTACATTAACAGGCTGGTAAATGAACAGGAAACAAACACACAGAGAAATAGTCAATTTCCCAACAATCAACACCCAGGCAACAGGGTAAGCCCCCTCCCCCCCCCGCCACACACACCTACAGGGCAAGCCCCCCCACACACACACCTACAGGGCAAGCCCCCCCCCACCACACACACCTACAGGGCAAGCCCCCCCCCCACACCTACAGGGCAAGCCCCCGCCACACACACCTACAGGGCAAAAAAAACCCGCCACACACACCTACAGGGCAAGCCCCCCACACAAACACCTGCGAACAAGCCCCCCCCCCCCAACACACACACACCTGCAGGACAAGCCCCCCCCCCCCCCCCCCCCAACACACACACACACCTGCATAGCGAGCTGCTGACAGCGGGCCTCCCTCTGCTGCAGGGAGTGGTGGGCACGGTTCATCTCCTCCTGCAGCTGGTTCTTCTGGTCCACCACCTCACGGAACTGCGCCTGCAGCTTGCTGTAGTCTGCAGCGAACCGCGACATCTGGTCCCCGCCTGACGCCGACAGCTGACTCTGCGCCAGCAGCGTCTCGTTGTGGAAGGACAGCTGCTGAGCGGAGGACGTGGCCGCTGCCAGTTCTTGTGTCAAGCGAGCGTTGTTCTCCAGCAGGACTTCTGTGTGCTGCTCCAGTTCCTTCACGCGGTTGGCCAGCCGTTCCTTCTCGCGGTTGAGGTGTTGTATCTGCTCTCCTCCTAGCACTGCTCGCTGGTCCTGAACAATAGTGCTGGGAGTTGGCCAATATGAACTGTACCTGTGTGCTGGGAGTTGGCCAATATGAACTGTACCTGTGTGCTGGGAGTTGGCCAATATGAACTCTACCTGTGTGCTGGGAGTTGGCCAATATGAACTGTACCTGTGTGCTGGGAGTTGGCCAATATGAACTCTACCTGTGTGCTGGGAGTTGGCCAATATGAACTGTACCTGTGTGCTGGGAGTTGGCCAATATGAACTGTACCTGTGTGCTGGGAGTTGGCCAATATGAACTGTACCTGTGTGCTGGGAGTTGGCCAATATGAACTGTACCTGTGCTTTGACAATATGAACTGTACCTGTGTGTTGGGAGTTGGCCAATATGAACTGTACCTGTGCTTTGACAATATGAACTGTACCTGTGTGTTGGGAGTTGGCCAATATGAACTGTACCTGTGCTTTGACAATATGAACTGTACCTGTGTGTTGGGAGTTGGCCAATATGAACTGTACCTGTGCTCTGACAATATGAACTGTAACTGTGTGTTGGGAGTTGGCCAATATGAACTGTACCTGTGTGTTGGGAGTTGACCAATATGAACTGTACCTGTGCTCTGACTAGTATTAGACTGAACGCTTCATTTTCCTTAACCTGAAGTGGTTTAAAGGAAAGTGATGGAGCAAATGATCACCTGCACTCAGACAACAAAACACTGCCACACAAAGTCAAAGTGGGTCATACACTGGAAACTGCATACCCCACCCCTACCTACCCACCTGTTTGGTGAGGTCCTTAATGACATAAACCCTGACCCACCCAACTTGTTTGGTGAGGTCATCAATGACATGAAAAACTGCACACCCCACCCTGACCCACCCACCTGTTTGGTGAGGTCCTTAATGAAATAAACCCTGACCCACCCACCTGTTTGGTGAAGTCCTTAATGACAGAAACCCTGACCCACCCATCTGTTTGGTGAGGTCCTTAATAACATAAACCCTGACCCACCCACCTGTTTGGTGAGGTCCCCGATGCGTGAGTGCAGTTCCTCAACCTGTTGAGCCAGGGCTGAATTGTCTCTCAGCACTGAGCTGTAGTCCTCACTCAGCGACTCAAAGTCAGCTTCCAGCGAGCGAACCGTGTCCAACTTGCTGGTGAATGTTTCAGTCTGCCGTTTGTACTGCTCAGCCTCCTTCTGAGCCTCTGACAGCTCCTGGGTCAGGGCCACAACCCTCTCCTCTAGAAGGGAGAGTTCCTTTATCTTCATATTCTGAAGGTTTATCTCCTCCTTCAATCTGACGTTCTCTGACTGACCCTGTGAGATAATGTCCTGGAGTCTTTGGATCTCTTCTTCCTTCACACTCAGGATCAGCTTCATTTCTTCCAGTTCTTGTTCCTTTTCCTTCACGGATTCCTGCAAAGCTGCACTGTAGGCCTTCACAGATTCCACTTCCTGAGCTATGGCAGAGAGACGAGAAATCTCCGCCAGTAGTTCGTCTCTGTCATCTGCGGAAGATCCAGAATGCTTCCGCAGCTCTTCCAGCTCCTCTTCCAGCCCCACAGCTTCTTCCAGCTTCCAGTTGAGTCCATCAATATGCTCCTGCAGTGATGAAATTTCTGATCTGTGGACGAAATATAAAGTATGTGTGAGAGATAATCAACACACTGCTGCAGTGATGAAATTTCTGATCTGTGGACGAAATATAAAGTATGTGTGAGAGATAATCAACACACTGCTGCAGTGATGAAATTTCTGATCTGTGGACGAAATATAAAGTATGTGTGAGAGATAATCAACACACTCCTGCAGTGATGAAATTTCTGATCTGTGGACGAAATATAAAGTATGTGTGAGAGATAATCAACACACTCCTGCAGTGATGAAATTTCTGATCTGTGGACGAAATATAAAGTATGTGTGAGAGATAATCAACACACTGCTGCAGTGAAGAGACTTCCAATCACTGGTCAATGAGGAATCAAAAACAAGTTCCACAAGCACACATGAGTCTCAGTCAATTCAGGTAGTGGTAGCATCCCAAATGTATGGATGGGCAGAAAGACAAAGGCTGACAGATCCGTAGGCAGGTAGGTGGATGGACAGACTTACAGACAGACATACAGATGGACAGGTAAGTAGGCAGGCCGGTAGATGGACAAGGATGGACAAACAGACGCACAGACAAGTAAGCTGGCTTGTGGATGGAACAGACATACAGAGATGGACTGATAAGCAGGCAGGCTGGTGGATGGACAGACTCACAAACAGATGTAAAGATGGACAGGGAAGTAGGCAGACTGGTGGAGGGACAGACAGACATACAGACAGATGCAAAGTGACAGACAAATAAGCAGGCAGGCTGGCAGATGCAGACATACAGAGACAGATAGACATGTAGAAAGACATACAGATGGACAGATAAATAGGCAGGTACCATGGTGGACGGACAGACAGACACACAGACACAAAGTGATGGACAGATAAGTAGGCAGGCTGGCAGACAGACATACAGACACAGACAGATAAATAAGCAAGCTAGTGGACAGACAGACATAAAGAGACAGACATGTAAGTAGGCAGGCTTGTGGAGGGGCAGACTAGTGGTGACTACATGGACAGATAAGCAAGCAGGCTTGCGGAGGGACAAACACACAAAAATGGACAGACGCACACAGTTCCCCCTGACCTGTGCTGATCCTGCAGCTGAGCTATCTGCTGGCTGACATCCTCCACCCTCTTCGCCAACACCTGTTTCTCCCTCCTCAGTGAGACCACCTCCTCTGTGACCCCTTCCAGCTCCTCCACCACCTCTTCCTTCTCACTCCGCAGTCTCTCCACCTCCCGCCTCAGGCTCTCCGCCTCTCCACTGCCGCCTGCAGCGTCCCCAGGTGCTGAGGCCTTGCTGAGGTCAAAGCGGAGCTGGTCCACCTGGCGCTTGAGGTCCTTGTTGGTGGAGGTGAGGGTGGCCAGAACCTCCTGGTACTGGTTGTTGTCTTCCTGCAGCATGGCATGGTGACCTCGCAGGTCTGACAGCTGGCTGCGCAGGCTTAAGACCTACACACAACAGCCACAGTTCATTGAGTGTGAACGGTATGATACTGATCATTATATTCCTGCGGCATGACGTGGTGACCTTGCGGGTCTGACAGCTGACTGCGCCCCTGTACACAACAGTCACAGTTCATTAAGTGCGAAAGGTATGGGACCGGTCGTTGTCTTCCTGCAGCACATCACGGTGATGTACAAGTGGACACGTCCAAAAGCTGAAAGCAAAGGCTTAATTAACACCTGTGGACAACAGTCACAGTTCAGCAACTGTGAAAGGTATGGGACTGGTCGTTGTCTTCCTGCAGCACATCATGGTCATGTACAAGTGGACACGTCCAAAAGCTGAAAGCAAAGGCTTAATTAACACCTGTGGACAACAGTCACAGTTCAGTAGATGTGAAAGCTAAAGGTTTGTGCCTTTGGGTGGTTAAGCACAGTGGCCACACAGAGGCTGACAGATGTACAGGCTTGACACATGTAGACAACAGTCACAGTACAGTGGAGTGTGAATGGAGGGGTAAATAATCACACTCTAATAAATAATGTGGTCATGGTTTGTTTGTCTGCCCCAAAGCATGGTGACCAGGCAGATCTGACAGCTGCCTGCTCAGACATGACACCTGCACATCAAACAGGCACACAGTGTAAAATGGCAGGTGACAACCTGGTCACAGTTCACGTTTCCTAACAGCAAGGTGTGGTGGCATCTGCTGCAGACTGGACAAGCAACTAAATGCCAACTGGACACCTCTTGCAGAAACACAGCACACTGAACATCAACACACTGATGGGTGCTGTTTGTTTTTCTGCAGCAATTCAGGAGTTGGAGGCTGACCTGGCCAGGTACAGGTCCACAAAGTTTTGTGACAAAAAGTGTCATTAGTGTATATGTGTGTGTGTGTGTGTGTGTGTGTGTGTGTGAATGTGATGAAATGAGCATATCCTTATGTCTTTGTAAGTGCTATGGGCTCTTACATGACTGGGCACTATAAATAATCTATTATTATTATTATTAACCAGCACACTAAGTGTACAATTTCGCAGCAGCTACGAAAACACAAACCATCCTACTCCAGACTTCACCTGGGGTCAACAAACCTATAGACACATTGCAGGGCACCAAGATGCAGCTGCTGGGTGCACAGCACATGGAAGGGTTCTCACCTCTGCCTCAAGGCCATGTCTGGCTTCACTCTCCTCCACAGCAGCAATCTGCTTCTGTCCGCTCAGCTCTTCCCTCACTCGCTCCACCTCCCTCCGCAGTTTGTCCACCTGTGCTTGCTGCTGTTCCACCTCCCGTTGTGCCTCCTGCAGCTGCATCTCCAGCTGCTGGTTGGTGGCTGCAACGGTGGAGTTCTGGTCACGCAGAGACTCCACTTCCTGCTGCAAGTGGTTCACCTCCGCTTCCAGTCTGTCGGCTTCAGCTCTGGCCTGTGGAAAGTCATCATCTTGTTGGTAAGGGTTGAGCTGACCGAGGTCTCACCATCAAATGTACACCACCGTAACAGGTGAGTATGTCAGGGGGGTACTAAAGACAATAAAATACTAAACCAGGTAGGAAGCATCCTGCATGGCTTTGCTTCCATGAGCATACTGAATTTTTAAGCATCATACAGGAAAACATGAAATTCTCATCCCCTTCCCCATGGGTTCTTTGGATTCTGTCCAGAGTGGTCAATCTGACATAAAGAAGTAAGTAAACATGGTGCTTAACATCCACAGAAACCATAATGCTTATTTGGGCCGGGGACAAAGGGGGTGGGTGGGGGGGGGGGGAGGAAAAGGGTGCACAGAGGTGGGGGGAGAGGTAGATTATGTACCTATCGCTACACTGTCACCACCAGGAACAGAGGTGGGGGGAGAGGTAGATTATGTACCTATCGTTACACTGTCACCACCAGCACGGCTAATGTAAAGAACAAAGATGTGCTGGCTATGATCACAAAAGTGCAGCTCAGTGGTTGTGATGGGCTGTACACTGTAAGCAAGGTCTCCAGGCTAGTTACCTGTAAAGACTGGGAGGCAGTTTCCTTCAGCGTGTTGTTTTCGTGGATCAGCTGCCCGTTGCGGGTCTCGACGTCACGCAGTCTGGTGTGCAGCGCCTGGAGCTGCTCCTCTGCGCCCCGTCGCGCCTCATGCACGCGGTGGTCAGCATGGCGGTCCGCCTCGTCCAAGGACAGCTGCAGCTTCTCGTTCTTCTCCTTGAAGGACTTGAGCTTGATCAGCATCTTCTCACACTTCACTTCACTCAGCTGGAGACGACTTCGCACCTGTTGATGAAGAACAAACTGATGATGATGCAAGAAGACTGTGGTGTGTGCGGCACCATGATTTAACACTTTCCCTCTCCTCTTCTCAAAGAGGTTTACCAGAATGAGGTGAGATTCTGCAGGCACAACTATTTTCCTGCCATTACATAAATACCAGCATAGCTGATTATAAATACTGTAAACACACATGCAGACAAGTATTTGGGATCATGAATGTTATCATCAAGCATCCACAGCTGGTGTATTATCTGGATGTGCTTCATCCAACCCTCCCCCAGTCTTGGAGGTTCTGAAGGTGGGAGGCTCCTGCCCAGGTAACACCCTGTAGGAGGGATGGTTTGTGAAACAATGAACACTGTGTACCCCAGCCCTGTGCCTCAAGCCGCTCACCTTATCATGCTCCTGCTGCAGGGCCTGGTACTGCTCCTTCAGCTCCTGCACTTCCCTGGCTTCCCCTCCACTAGATGTTGCTCCACCAGGGGGTGCTGCCGATGTCTGCTGCACACTCTCATGTACCACAGCCATCTCCTCTACCTCCACCTTGGAGCCCCAGTCCCATGAATCATCCCCAGATGGCTGCACTTCTCTGGCTGGGGGAGACATTGCCTGAAGCCGCTCCAGCTGGGCCTTGAGTGAGGCATTGTCCTGAAGGATCCTTTTGAGGTCCTGCTGCAGACGCTTCCTGTCTTCCTGGGACTCCTGCTCTGTGAACTGGGCCTCGGCGATGATCTTCTCCATGCCCTCGATCTCTCCCCGCAAGGAGTCATTGTCCACCTCCAGCTGTTCCTTCTGCTGGCTGACCTGCTCCAGCTGCCTGAGGAGGTGAGAGAGGCGTGAGTTCACAGACTCCTGGTCTGCCTGCAGCCTCAGAACTTCCTCCTCTTTCTGGGCTGCCAGCTGAAGCTGGTGATGGAGCTCTTGTGTGATCCGGTTGTGGTCTAGTTTTGACTGCTGCAGCTGACTGTCTAACAAAGCCTTTTCATCCCGAAGGGCTTGGAATGAAACCTCCAGATCTTTCTTTTCTGTCAGCACTGTCTCTAGCTGCAGTTTGGTTTCTTCTGAATCCCAGGAGTCCCAAGAATCCCCCTGAGCCTTTTCTTGAGCTGCACTAAGTTGGTCTTTTAGAGTCTGAATCTCCTGTTGATATGCTAACACTTGAGCGGAAAGTGCTTCACTTTCCTCTGTGGAATGTGTGGAGGAACTGAACTCTTTCACAGCTTGCAGCTCAGATTCTAGAGCAGCCTTGGCATCACTCAGCTGCTGGAGTTGGTTCTGTGCATCAGACAGCTCTGCAGAGAGAGACAAGATCTCAGCCTGGAGATGTTCCCTTGCCGTCTTCAACTCTGCACTGGCCCTTTCCTGCTGACTCACAGCCTCAGCCAGCTGTGCCCCCTGCTCCTGGCTCCTGCTCCTCTCAGCCTCAAGGTCTGCACTCAGCTCCTCCTTCTGCTTTTCCAGGGCAGAAATCTGGGCCTCCAGGTCTTGGACACGTTCATTGAAGTCTTCAGTGACAGCTTCAAGGTCCGACTTTGTCATGGCAATGACATCCTGAAAGCCAGCCAGACTGGCCTGCAGTCCAATCACCTCTTCGTCTCTCTCTGCCAGTGTGTCCTTTAGCTGGGTGACCTCAGTCAGCATCTGCTCCAGCTCTGAGTCACGATTGCTCAGCGAGCTCTGGAGAGTCTCCATCATGCTCAGCATGGAGGTCATCTGTGAGTCGATCGATTCCTTTGTTTCCACGGTCTCCAGATGTGAGCTGCGCAGGTTCTCCACCATGACCAGGAGTTCTTCCACACGCCGGGTCTTCTCCTCCACTGAGTACCTCAGCGACTCCATCTCTGTAGCATCCTGCTGACTGGAAGCTTCCCTCTCCTCCTTCAGCTGCTGCAGCTGGCGCTGGTGCTCCTCTAGGGTCTGCTGGAGGGAGGACCTCTCCTGGGACGCTTTCTCGCACTCCTCATGGGAATCTGCCAGCTGCTGCTGCAGTGTCTTGCAGTCTTCCTGAGTCAGAATCAAGTCCTGCTGAAGGGTGGAGACCTGCTGCTGGGCTTTCACACAGTCTTCTTGAGCTTCTGCTAGCTGCTGCTGGAGGGATTCCGCTAGCACCTTGGATTCATCAACACCTTGCTGACTCTGTGCCAGTTGCTCCTGGAGAGAATCTGCCAATTCTTTGGATTTCTCACCATCTTGCTGACTATGCTCCAGTTGCTGCTGAAGATCTTGCTGACATTTCTCAGCATGCTGGCGAAGTTCAGCCAGCTGCTGCCGGAGAGACAGGACTTCCATCTGGGCTTTTTCTGCCACCTGCTGCACCTGCTCCACTTGCTCCTCAAGGGATGTGACCTTGACCTTGGCGCTTTCCCCGGACTGCACGCTCTCAGTCAGCTGCTGAACCTGCTCCTGAAGTCGCTGGCAGTACTCCGTGTATGCCTGAAGCTGCTGCTGGAGCTCCAGCACTTCAGATGACTGTGCTGACTGTGAATCTACAGCATCGTGTCCTATCGTTGCTTGGCTGGCAGCTGGCTGTCCCACAAGCCTCTCTTCTTCTTTGGGCACGCTGCTAGGAATGTCCGAGCTTGGTGCTGATGCGGAACGTTGCTGCTGTGATAGCTGCTGTTCCAGGGCCTCCTTTTCTTTGCGGACCTCCTCCAGCTGGAAATAAAAAAAAAGAGTTGGAAGCCAGAAACAGTTGCTGTCAACATTCTGTGTGTTAAACATGAGATGGCATACCTGTAACATTTCCTCTCTTCTTTTTGTTAAAGCAACCATTCACTGTTTGTTAAAACAGTACTGTGTGACCCTATTCTTTTCAGCCCTTTAAAAGGGTATATTTCTATTCATCATTAAGCCACTTAAATTATGAGTTCCTCAGCAACCCTTATTTATCCCACGCTCCTTCCAAAATCAATATGCAAAAAAGAATCCTGCTGATCCTTGAGAGAATGCACTTCCTCAGTAGTCTTTCAGAGACACCTGGAAACTCATCTGTTCAGCTCAGTGCTGACTGCCCCACACCCCTCCAATTTGTATTCTTAATTCTTTTCTATCTCCACTGTGCTTTTTTCTTTTCTTTTTGCTCTGTATCTTTGACTACTGTGCCATGAGCATGACTCATACATGGACACTGAGTCCTCTACAAGTCTAAAGTCATCCTCATCATCCTTCCCCCATAACTGACCTGGGTGTTTGCCTGCTGCAGCTGGAACTTGAGTTTCTTGACAGTGGCCAGAGCCTTCTTCAGGACCAGCTCCTTGTGATCCATCACCTTCTCTCTGGCCAACAGGCTCTCTTCACGCTCTGCAGCCTCAGCCTTCAGGGACATCACAGACTAAATGGTGAACAAGGTGAAAAAGGGCATGGAAAGTCCATGAACATAACTCAACCATTTTTGGCAATGCTTTTGCCATAAAAGTTCTTCTTTTCTTCTTCTTCTTTTTTTTTATGTTGCACAGACAAAATCAAAGCAACAGCATATAAAAAGAGATGAATTTTTAATTCCACTGTAACCACATGTTTTTTAAACTAAATCTTTTCTTTTTTCTTGAGTACTTCCTCTGTTCCCTTTTTATACACTGAGGGTGGGTTGGGTTGAAAAATGTGGCTTGTCAGAATGAAAAATGACTGTGGTAGAAAATCGCAAGTAGTCTGAGCTGCAATAGTCCCTCCCATCACCCAAAACATGTATCAGTTTCAACATTCTGAAGGGATGTCAGGATTCAGCATTCTCCTCCCATAACCAATCATGCTTGATCACTACCTTGTCAGCTGCAGGTGCTGCAGCAGTGACTGATGATGAAGTGGCTGCTGCAGACCGTTCGGACTCAGCAGTCAGCTGCTCCAGCCTCTCCTCCATCTCCTGCATGGTCTCCACCAGCGACGCCATCTTCTCTTCCTTCACCCTCAGCTTCCCCTCCAGCTCCACAGCCTGAAACACACACACAGGTCATCCAGGGTGGCCAGCCACAACACCACAGCTGTGGAGTAAGTAACAAGATGGGAGGCTCTCACAGCTCCACAGTCTGAAATGTAGATCCAGGATCAATCTCCAGAACAGACAGACAGATCATCCAGGGTCACCCACAAGAACACACAGATAATCCAGGTTCATCTGCCAGAACACAGAGACAGATCATCTAGGGTCATCCATCAGAACACACAGACAGAGACAATCTAGGGTCATACACCAGAACACACAGAGAAACCATCCAGGGTCACCCACCAGAACACAAAAAGAGACCATCCAGGGTCACCCTCCAGAACACACAGATAATCCGGGTTCATCTGTCAGAACACAGACAGATAATTCAGGGTCATCCACCAGAAAGAATACACAGAAAGACCATCTAGGGTCATCCACCAGAACAGCCACAGCTTTGACGGCCACCTCAACTTTCACACAGCTCCTGAGCTCGGACAGCCAAAGCACCACAACTGTGGATTAAGTAACAACATGGGGGGGGGGGGGGATCTGACACTAGTGACAGGGATAGATCAGCTGGCAGAACATCAGGCAAAACAAAACACATACACAAAAACACAGAAGCAATACTAACATGGGTTCAATTCCATCAATATCTGCATGCATGTTAAAAATTCTAAATACCCGCAGCCGCCAAAAAAAACATGAACAAAAGCTGAAGAAATGAGGACTGCATACCTTGGCCTCAGCAGAGTGCAGCTGTGTTTGCAGCCCCACCATCTGATCAGCCTTTTGCAGCAGCTGCTGGTTCATGGCCTCCAACACCTGCTCCACATCCCCACCACCACCACCACCTCTTTGCTCCTCTGCTGCAGCAAGCCGGCTCCTCAGCTCTGTCACATCCTTCTCCAGTTCTGAGAGTCGCAAAGCTGATGCATCTCGCTCAGCCTGAGTCGATGACAGCTGCTGGGTCAGGGATGATTCTGTTTCCTGCAGCTGGGTCTGTAGTGAAGACAAAGAGGCACGAGCTTCGTTCAGCTCTGACTGCAGTCTGTCCACCTCTTCTTGGCTGGACAGTGTCATGGCCTGGGATTCAGACAGCTTCTCTGTGAGGTCCTTGTTCAGAGTTTCTAGCTCCACAATGCGCTGGCTTTCTGAAGCACTCTGTGATGACCTGTTTGCTTCAAGCTGGGATTGAAGAGTTTCTATTTCTTCTCGTTGAGATTCCCCTTCAGATAGCAACTGTTCAAACTCTTCCTGCTTAGCAGAAAGGAGGGACTGGGACTCTGAGAGTCTCTCCTTCAGGTCCGTGACCAGAGTCTCAAGTTCATCAACACGCTGGCCTTCAGCAGCTGCCTGTGATGACTTTGCCTGCTCTAGCTGTGAGCTCAGTGTTTCTTTCTCTGCTTGCAATGATGCAGTCAGTGCCTGGGAGTTGGCATACTGGTCCGAAAGGTCCCTGAGAGTCTTTTCTAGCTCACTGACTCGTTGAGCACGACTACCTGCCTCCTGCTGCAGCTCATCCAGCTGAGTTTGGACACTGCACTTCTCTCTCTCTGCAGCAGCAAGCTGATCCTGCAAGGTCTGCAGTTGGGCTTGAAGAGTTTCCTTCTCTGTCTGGGCACTGGTGAGTTGCTCCTGCAAGAACTGCACCTGACCGCATGAGGTCTGTAGCTGCTCCTGAGAAGCCTGCAGCTGTGTGTGAACAGTCTCCTTCTCAGCCTGGGCACTGGTGACCTGATCCTGCAAGCTTTGCAGTTGACCCTGTGAGGTTTGAAGCTGGTCCTGCAAGGACTGCAGCTGTTGCTGGGCTGCCAGCAGCTGAGCTTGCAAAGCCGACTTTTCCTCCAGTGAGGATTGCAGCTGCTGACCAAGTTCTCCCTCTGACTGCTCTGACACAGACTGGAGGTGAGCTATCAGCTCATTAGCCGAGAGAAGCTCCTGCTCCAGTTTTTGAACCCTGTTGTCAGCTTCTGCCTTGCCCACCAGGACTTCAGACAGTTTGGTCCCCAGCTCTTCCAGCTGCTCGGTCATCTTAGAGGCCACAATCACCATGTTCTCTTTCTCTGACAGCACTCCAGAGTATTTTTCACTGAGGTCAGCCAGCTGTTGGTTCAGCTTGCCCACTTCATTCTCAGCCTCTCCCTTCTCCATCAGTGTTTGGGAAAATTTGGAGCCCAGTTCTGACAGCTGTTGGTCCAAAGCCTCAAGCTGGATTTCAACCTGCCTCTTTGTTGACAAAGTCTCTGACAGACTTGTTTCCACTTCTGCCTGACGAGCTGCAGCAGCCTCATCTGATGATGCTCTCTCCGACAATGCTGCTGACAAACTGGCTTCCAGCTCTTCAATCCGATTGGCTCTCTCGCATGCCTGTTGCTCCGCTGCATCTTTCTGCTCCTGGAGGATGTCCAGTTGACCCTGAAGATCTTCAGCACTTTTGCCATATAGCTGAAGTTGTTGGTTGTAGGTTTCTACTGTTTGTGTCAGCTCTGCCACCTGGTTATAAAATGAAGATCTGGTAAGTCAAGAGTATTTATTCTTTATGACCAGCACACTGAAGAATACCAGTCAATTGTGATAACTATATACAGAGTAAATGAATGAGTTAACACCAGCAAATTTATTAATTCATTAGGTATCAAGAATTTAAAAAGAAAACAAAAGATATAAACAAACACTCTCTGGCTACACTGAAGGCTGAACACAATGAAAGGCCATCAGCAGATGGCTGATGTGCTAATATTACAGCACTCTGAAAGATACAGACTTTTACTTTATATGCAAATTATAAAGATAATTATGGCAGCCAGTTAATTTCATGACAATCTTAATCCTAAACAGGGCAATATACAAAACTGATTAACTCAGTGAAAGAAACCTTTTAGCGAATTACAACAACAAAAGTCAAGAAAATAATAAGTTTTAACAGCATGTTACGAAAACAACAAAGATCAGAACACCAATTAAAAAAAGACATTATCAATATTTATGTTATCTTTCAGAAGAAAGAACAAAAGTTTATTCTAATACTGACTGCAAGTCATTCTGAAGTGATACACTATCACTGGCTGATATTTAAAATCTAACATTAAGAAAACAAATGTATTTAAGTAAAAACAACAACAAAAACAGAAGAATTAACTTTAGGACAATTTAAATTCTTTTCAAATGGAGCATAACCTATGGTTAGATACAACTGATAATGTTTGCTTATTCTGCTATCCACTTCTCCATTCAGATCATAGCACAATCCAGCACAGGTCTAACTTGGGTGTTACTCTTGTTCATGCATATTATTCATGTACTGACACACACAGATTATTGGAAAGTACAGAGTATGTGGTTTAGTAAACTGAAGTGTGTGTGTGTGTGTGTGTGTGTGTGTGTGTGTGTGTGTGTGTGTGTGTGTGTGTGTGTGTGTGTGTGTGTGTGTGTTTAAGTTCATCATAAAAATATTTTTTTGTCTTAGTAAATTGATATAACAAAGTCTTCCTTCTTGTTTCTTTGTTTAATCATCATTTGAATAATAATAGGCTATCAAGTGTTTCTGTTTCACAAGCAGTAATCATGTGACCTGCCACCCTTCACTTTAGCCAGGACCAAGCAAACATCGCTGACAGAGCTGTTGGACAGGATTATCACTCCAAACAAAAGATCAAAATAATAAGTGTGCAACCAAACACCCACAGAAATGATAAACAAAGCTTCTGATTCAGGGACTGATGGATTATATTGAATACAAGCCAATAAATGGCAACACTACACAGCCATAGGTGCCATGTATTATAGGGGTGCCACTGTGACTCAGAGGTTATATAGATCTAGTAGCAGGCCCAGGCAGGACTAAATTGCTGGTATCATATGAAATCCACAAGGACTCAGAAGTCATCTTGATCTATCTGGACTTATCTGGACTGGACTAAACCACTGACAAAAGGGAGGTACAGCATTTGCTGAATCAAGATTCAAAAGAAGTAACAGAAACGTTTTAACGGTAGGATGCTGAAAACATTTTGTTCTTTCAAGAGTAAGACAGTGCTGAGCCCAGATGCACAGTGAGGACATGCTCCACAATCGCCAGTGAGGCAAAATCATCTAATACTGCCACTGGTAATTTGGTTATTTGTGGGTCCTAAAAGGGGCACCCTGGGGACTAAATACAGCTGTATAAGAACAGGGTAGAAAAAATGTCTCTCATCATGAAAATCTCTTGTTCTGTACAAGTGGCTAACATCTGAGTCCAACCACAGGAAGTACAAAGTATGTTTTATGAATAAAATTATCAATAAGCAAAGAAAAAAAAAATCTACAGCTGCATCTATACATTTATATACACAAGGCTTTGATTAGACATGCTTTAAAGAGAATTATTTTGACATAGTTATGCCAAACAGGCTAAGAGTATAGATCTGTTATCTACAAATAATAATTTCTCAAATAAATAAAAAATGGGGGGGGGGGGGGGGGGGGGTTGAAAGAAGAAGAGACCTAATATTATTTGACCAGTATTATCAACTTTCATCACATTTGCAGAATAGACTGCAGTTTCTGTCAACAAAAATTATGAACAAATATCTTATTTGTAATGTCACAACTATTGTGTGCTGGTTTCAATTGTAATAATTATATTATGACAACTGCTGTGATTGTTCATTATGAATATTAAAGTTCTTTTGTATCGCATTTGTGTTTTGCATCAGTAGTTGTCCTGAGATGCCCCTATGTGGCTGCTAGGACATTACAATCCAATTTACTAACTTGCAGGAGCAGAATATGAATTTTATAAAGTAAGAAAAGAAAAACAACAAAAGATCTACATTACAGAGAGCTAAAAAGCCTGACTGGAGTGTTCTAAAAGTTGACCTTGGTGGGGAAGTGGTAGAAGAAAGGAGAGAGAAGCGTGACTACCAATGTACACAAACTCCATTTATCCTATATAAGGATAATATTAATGTATAACGAATTCAACACTATTGGTGCAAAAAGATTTTACACTTTCTTTTTTTCCTTCTTTAAAAAAATAACAATTTTATCAAACTTGGTTTTTGAATAAGTTTTTGTGAACTCTGCAAGTTTTTTGTTTTCAAATTGGGAGAAACATTTTCTGTCTACAAGAATAAGAAAAAAGCTCATACTCAGAATGTAAATTATGTCAGTAAAAAAAAAATCAAGAAGTTTCTACCATGTACTGTTCTCTGTATAGAAATGTCTCTACAATAAAACATAAAAAGAAAAGAAAAGCTAGTAAACTGTAAAACTGCTTCCGAATGTGAGCAGGTATACTACAGCATGGAACTGAAGTCAAAGCGCATGTACGCAAGTCTACCATATATATATAGCTTTTACAGTTGCAGTCACTAGACACAGTCTGTTAATGATTTGTTTCAACTGCTATCCATAAACCAGATGAGCAAAAGCACCACAATTTGTAATGCCATCCACACTTCATTACCACCTATTTTACATGTGTGATATTTTGTTCAGTTACGCCTTAAAGGCGGTGCTTTCAGTCAATACAGTGACAGAGATTTCCAACAAACAAATCAGAAACCAACTGAAGCTGGTAACTGCAATAGTCAAATTTCTCTTTTCATTACCTGGTGATAACAGATTGCATTGAAAAATGAAAAAACCAAACAGATTAATGCAACACGACTGCATGCTCACATGCAATGGAAGAATGAGGTGATGGCAAATGACGATGAAATAAAGTGACAAACCAACCATGAACCAAACCCAAACCAATCAACAACTGAAAATCACAACAATTCTCAAAGCTGGTCATGGTTGGTTTGCCTAACAGTGGAGTGGATATATGATTAGAAGGTGACAGAGGTGATGTTAGTGAGAATAACAGGGAATGCTGCAACTCCGTTAGCGTAAACAACTCAGCGCAATAATACAGCAGAATTATATACATCCCGCGATCATCTTACGTGACTGTCCTTTTCCTTCAGCATCTGTCTCAGCTGATCTAGGGTACCATCAGTAGATGTGTTTTCCTTGCTAGTTGTCATTGCTGCTGATTGGCCGCTGTTGAGTGGTGACTGAAGGGCGAAAGTGTCATCAATGAAAGGTACTAAAGGCGAGTTTTGTGTTGATGTTGCAGTAACCTGTGCACCAAGAGTTGGGGTTTGGACCGGTGTAAAGTACTCTGTGATGGACATGCTGCTGTTGGGGGGGTCATGTGAGGTGGTGCGAGACTGTCCCATCTGAGACTGTAGGGAGGACAGCTCTTCCCTGGCCTGCTCAAGGAGCTCTGAAAGACTGGACACTTCTTGCCTGCTCTTATCCAGCTGTTTAGTTAATGAAACAGCCCTGGCATCTTTCTTTTTGACAGCCTTCTGCAGTTCAGCCAGCTTCTCTTTCAGTTTCTGGACAATGGCACTGTCTGTATCTGGTGTGCTTGTGACCATTGGGGGTGACTGTTGTGATGGGGAAAAGGGAGGAGAAGTAGGGTCTGTTGATTCCATCTGTCCCAGTCTTTCAGCAGCTACACTCAGCTCATGCCTGGCAGCTGAAAGCTCTTGTTGTAAACTAGTGTTCTGCACCTGAAGCTCTGATCTAGCTCCACTGAGCATTAATAGTTCTTCCTGGAGAGTTTGTACATCACTCTGGGCACTGGCTGAGTATTTTTCCACTTTTTCCACTGATGCTGATGAGTCTGCCAGTTGCTGTTGTTGGGTTGCTATTTGGCTCTCCAGCTGTTGTCTGACATCTCCATGTTGTCTGATTTCATCTGCTGAGTCTGCAAGCTGCTGCTGTAAAGCCTTCACACTGTCTTCCAGCAACTGGCTCTGTTGCTGATAGCACTTGGAAGCCTCTGACGACTGTGCAAGATGCTGCTGGGCATTTGTCACCTGAACCTCAAGGTTCTCTCTCATCTTCACCCCTTGCTTGTGCTGCTCTGACAGTGCCACTAGCTGCTGCTCAAGGCTGGAGATCTGCTGCTGGTCTTGTTGTGACTGTGCTTCCAGTCTGTCCACTGTTTGTCTCAGGTCTTTATTGGCCAGACTCAGAGCAGAAATATCATTTTCTGTCTGCTGCTGGGCACTGAGGAGACTTTCTATCTGTTGCTTAAGAACTACATTCTCCTTTGCTGCTGCAGTCACATCTGCTTGAGCATTTTCCAGCAGCTCAGTTTTAGCCCACAGCTCACCTTTGAGGTTTGACAGCATCTGCTCCAACTGCATGAAGTCCTCATTTCCAGATATGATGCTCTGTTCCATCACCCTCACCTGCTCCTCAAGGAGGGAAATGCGCTCAGTTTTACTGGCCAGGTCCTGAGTGAGTGATGCCATCTGGGACTGGTATGCTACAGCTTCTTCCCGGGCTCTGGCTTCCTGTTCCTGTAGTGTGCCGAGAGTCTGGTGAAGAGACTGCTTTTCACCCTCAAGGCTTTCCACTTGGGACTGAAGGAAAGTCACTGTTTCTGTGAGAGTTACACATTTATCAGCAGCAGAAGCTTCAGAAACGTCTTTCTCTCTCAGAAGTTTCAGCAGCTTTTCTGCCCTTGTTTGCTGATACTCAGCTTCTTTCTCCACTTCAATCATCTGCTTGTTTGCAAGCTCCTTTTCATGGATCGCTTTCTTCACTGCTTCTTCAAGTGTAGCTACATTATCTGCCATCTTTCCCAACTCCTCCTGAGCTGCAGACTTCTGGACAACCAAAGCACTGTTTTCCTGTCGGATCTCTGCTGCCTGAGTTTCCAACTGCTGGCACTGGTTGGTGAGATCTTCATGCAGGCGTCGGTAGTAATTATCAGCCTCAGCTAGGTCTTGGCGGACTTCATCCAGACGGCTCTCAAGCAGGTGGTTTTCCTTCTCTGATTGCTCCAGCTTGGACTTCAGTGACCTCAGTGTCTCTGCTGTGGTCTCCTGCTCTGCCTCCAGCTCTTCTATTCGGGATGCCATCGAGGTGACTGCTGTAGTTTCAGGTTGGACTTGTTCCTGGGGGACACTTGCGGAGTTCTGCACATGCTCTTCCATCATGAGTAATTTCTCTGAGGTGGTTTGCAAGTCTGCCTTCAAAATTTGAAGTTGCTCTTCAAGACCAAGCTTCTCCTGTTGAAGGTGCTGGAGATCTTGCTGAGCCTGAGCCAGCTGCTCCCGAAGCCCTGGTTCCTGCAGGTCCTGACTGGACACTCTGATCTCTGAAACACCCTGAGCCTGACTGGGCTGTGGTTCCCCACCATGGCTTTGCAGCTTCTCCTCCAGGGCACTCTTTTCTGCTTGCATGTGGTGGATGAAATCTTCTGCCTTTGCCAGATGACCCCGCAGAGTGTCTCTCTCCCACTGGATTTCCTGCAGGCGCTGCTGGACTTCGGTCACATGGCTGCCCACCGAGGCACGCTCTGCAAGCAGCTGGTGCAACCTGGCCTTGAGGTCACGGACATTCATCAGGTAGGTAAATTCTGCTCTGGGGCGTTGGTACACCATGGCTTGGACATCCAGCAGGTCATCCTCAAGTTGATCTCTGGCAGTTTCTACACGCTGAAGTCGTGCATCACATTCCTCAAGGTCCTGCTCCAGAACATCATTCCTCTCCTCTGCTCGTTGCAAGGAGTCCTCAGCATCCCTGAGACACATCTCCAGCCTGTCCCGCTCTCTGAGCAGCTCCTGCATGTCAAAAGGTTCAGTGCTGAAGCTGGACTGGTGGCTGGGAGTAGCTGGTGGGGTGTCTGCCACTTCACTCAAATTGCCTGCTGAGGTTTTGGGTGTAGAAGGTGTTGAAAACGCTTGCTCGATACTTTTCAATTTCTTGGACAGCGACAGGAGCTTGGCATCTTTCTTTTTCAGTTGTTTCTTGGCCATGTCCAATTCTTCCCGTAGAGAGGACAACTGCTGCTCTCTGTTCAACAGTTCCAAATGAAAGCCTTCCACATCAGGGTTGGAACTCTTTTCTACATGATGACTTGAATTCATTTCTTCAGGAACTGAAGGTGTCACTGACTCTTCTGCACCAGTGTTTGGTTGGTGTTCATCATACACAGCACTTGTGGAAAGAACATCTGCACTGCTGCTCAGATGTTGGGAACCAAAGATAGAAGAACCAGCTTCTGATGAACTCCCACCTTGAAAATGCCCTTTGGTTTGATCTTTCAACCGTTTGTTTAAAGCTGCAAGCCTTGCTTCTTTTTTCTTCAGGGTCTTTTGAAGCTCAGCAACTTGAGTCTTCAGCAGAGAATTTTCAGCTGATGTTGATTCAAGCTGCTGTGCCAGAGATGACACAGATGACTGGTCAACATCTTTCTCCTGCAGCATGCTCTTCATGACACTCTCCATCACACGATTCTGTTGATCTTTCTCAGCAACGGCTTTTCTCAATTCTTCCATCTCATCTGTATTCTGCTGCAAGGTGTGTTCAAGATCTTGGCATCTTGTCACAAGAGTCTTCACATGCTCACTCCTCTCTTGTCTATCCACCTCCAGGATCCCTAGGTTCTCCTTCAGGGAAGCCACCTGGGCTTCAAGGTTCCTGATCTCAAAGGTCAGGTGCTGGTTCTCTTTTTCCACCACACTTGGATCTTCAACTGAAGATGCAGGTATTGCTTGAGTGTCTTGCTTGTGCATGAGTGCCTGCTGCTCCAAAGCTGTGACTGTGTCTTGGAGCTGTGTGCAGTAGTCTGTGTAATTTTTGAGCTGCTGAGACAAAGACGAGTGCTCCCTCTGCAGCTGTTCCATGTACTCTGAGAGCTGCTTCACTTTCTCTTGCTCTGACACAAAATCTTGATGGGTGTGCTTCAGCTGCTGGCGGACAGTTGCCAGCTCAGAATCCTTTTCCTCAAGAGTTTTTTCCAAGGTAACTTTGTCACTCATCAAGTGATCAGTATCCTCCTCTTTGCCATGGAACCTCTGCAACAGCCTGGATATCTCCATGTCCTTCTTGGAGACAACGTCTTTCCAGTGGAACTCTGCATCATAGAACCTGGTCTGCAGCTGCACGATCTCTGCATCCTTCTCATCACACAGCTCCTTCATCATGTCCCGCTCAATAGTAAGGTACTGCTTCTCAGCTAGCAGCTGCTGTAGTCGATCAGCCAGTTCCCCTGTCCCCAGGTCCTCCACAGACCCCTGTATGCTGTGTGAGCTGGAACCCAAGTCTGACACAGACGATGCCGATAACGCTTCTGTTGCAGTTCTGGTCATCTGCTCCAAAACGGCCACCTTTTCTTGTTCTGAAGGTTTAGCAGTATCTGATGATTGCAAAGACTCTGTGTTGGGCTTGGTCACTGATGCTTGTTTTCCTTTGGCAGCTGTTTTCCTTTGCCTGAGGTTCAGTCCCTGGATGATCTTTTCTTTCTTCTTTAGAGTTGCCTCAAGGCTTGCTTTGTCAGCTTGGGAAGCCTTGAGCTGCAGCTGGAGATCGTTGATGGATGAAGAAAGTGACTGGCACTGCTGTTGAGCCGCATCCAGCTGTTCTGTCAGCAGTGCAACCTGGGCTGCCCTCTCCTCTAGTTGGGCTGCCATTTCCTCTGGCAGCACCACCGGAGAACTTTCTTCTCCCTTCTTCTCCTGCAGATTTTTTGCAGCAGCCTCACCTTGGACCTGGGTACCCACAGATGATGTCAGCAACCCCGCCTTTAAACTCTCCACCTCCCTCTCCAAGCAGTCTATCTTTACCTCCCTACTCTGCACCTCCCTTGAATACTCAACACCCATCATGCTTACTTGTTCCCTTAAAGCATCAATTTCTACAGTCTTATCTACTAACAGTTCATCTTTAGACTCAAGTTCAATCTTCAAAGCAGCTACCTTCTCATGAGCAGACTGCAAGCAGGATTCAAGTTCAGTCTTTGTCTTACTCAAACTCATGGCTTGGCTGGTCATTTCTTCCAGACTAGACTCTTTGCTTTCAAGTTTACACTCCAAATTTGAAATCTGTCCTTCAGAATTGGCTAACTTGCACTGCAATTCTTCGACTTCTTCTGCTAAAGTGTCTACATGTTTTCTAGCATCTAGCAGCTCAGTTCTTAGACTTTCCAAGTCTTCCTCAAGACTGAGAGTCCTGTTGCTGCTGGCTCTTGTTTGCTCTAGTTCCTTTTTCTGCTTGGCAAGATCCGCCTGGCTTTTGCACAGTTCTGCCTCAAGTGATGTGACCTGAATGTCCAGGTCTTTCATATCTGCCTGAGCATTCTCTAGGTGAGATTCTGCACTGGTCAAAGCTTCTCTGGTATCTTCATATTTTTTCTTCCAACCTTGCAACTCAGTCTCCAGATTCTGCACGAAATCTTCCTGTTCATGTGAACAGAGTTCAGTGCGCTGCAGGTGTGCCTGAGCATCCATTAGTCTGTCTTCCAGCTCATCTTTCTCTCGGCAGAGGTCATGTACACCCTGAAGAGCCTCTTCAAGCCTGTCCTTCATGTCCTGCAGCTCATCTGTTTTCTCATTGGCAGAGATGTTGAGTTGTGCAGAGTCTTCCTGCGCTCTTGTCAGTTTCTGGAACATGGTCTGCAGTTGGTCATCTTTGGATGCAGCTTCTTCTATTTTTTTTTCAAGCACCAACTCAAGCTCCTGGACCTTCTGTTCAAGTTCAACCAGCAGTGCATCTTTTTGTTGGAGTACAGTTGATAGTTCTGCGACTTCAGATTGCTTGGCAGTAAGGTTTCTGGCCAGATCCTCCATCTTTCTCAAAATGTTTTTCATGTTATGTGTGGCCTTGTGATGAGCTGCTTCCAAAGATGCCTGCCTCTCATAGCAGATGACCAGCTCATCCTGAACTGCTCCCCACTGAGTTCTGAAGTCACAAAGCTCTTCATCAGTTCGGACAAAACTAGCTTCTCTCTCATCACAGCATTTCTGCATTTCTTTGACCTCTTTGTTAAGCGACTCTGACCTCAATGCATTCTCTTCCCGCTCATTTTCTAAAACATGCTGCAGTTCCCTCAGCTGCTGTTCAAGGATAGCTTTGTCCTGAAGCAATTGAATTCTGACTGATGAAGCCTTCTCGGCTTTCTCCTGCAGGTCAGTCACCTCTTCTTGAAGGTTTTTAATCTGAGTGAGATGAAAGTCTCTCTCCAGTTCCAAACTGGCTTGAAAGTCTGTCAGCCTGGTGATGAGCTGTTCATTCTCTGTGCGCAGCTGTTGCTGTTCCTCTTGCATGGATGTGAGGGTGGACTGGAACTGCTGGATCTCCACCTCAAAGCCTTGCTTCACAGTGTTAACTTTCTCCAAATGACTTTCTTTGTCTGCCACAAGAGCCTTCACTTCTTCAAGCTCCTGGGTGAGATCGCTGATCTCCTCTTGAAGGTTTTCACACAGAGTCTGTGTGATTTGCATCTGTCTGTCTGTTGTGTCCTTGGCTTCAACTGTGTCCTCAACAATCTTCAGCAGCTTCTCTTGCTCCCTCTCCAGGAACAGCTTATCCTGGACAACTCTCAGGACACATTCTGACAATTCTTTCATTTTTTCTGTCTTTTCTGACTGAAGCATTTCCAAGGATGCTTTCAAGTTATTATCCTTGAGCAGTTGCTCTAATTGAGCACTAGGCATGTCCTCAGGCACTTGAGTTGCACTATCCCCTAAGTTTTCACCTGTGCTGTTCATGATGCAAATCACTTTTCTCATGCCATTCACCACCATGTCCAAAGAGCGAATACTTTCACTTAGAAGTGCTTGTGTCTGCTCCGACTTGAGATCTTCCTCAACTAATGCCTTCTTATACAACTTTGACAGATACTTGTTCTTGCTGTCACTGGCATGGTACTGATCCTGGACTGCCTCAAATTCTTCCATCAAGATTTCTAGTTGCGATTCTCTTTCCAGAGCAAGGAATGTTTTCTCCATGACATCATTCTGAGCTGCTTGCAATGTCTGTTGCATGTGAACACACTCTTTTGTTCTTTCTTCCAGCTGGTGCTCCAAAGATTGAAACTGCTCAAATAATGAGTCAGTTTCAGTCTTTTTTGCACCCAGCTCTTGGACATATCTATCTTTCTCACTAACTAAAGCTTGGCACTGAAGTTCTATGGATGTTACCTTTTGCAACAGTGATTTGTTTTCTTCAGACAGACTGTCAAAACGATGTTGAAGTGTGCTGAATTGTTCCTGCAAAGTATTATGATGTTCTCCCAAGTCCCTCAACTGCTGGAGAAGATTCTGTTCTTCTGCTGCCTTGGCCTGGGATGTCCTGTGCAGTTCCTCACACTGTGTCAGCAGTGATGCCTTCTCCGCTTGCAGCTCATCCATGCTGCCTGCAAGTGCCTTGCCTTTCTGGACACTCTCTTTTGTCTTCTCTAGCTCTTCAGCCAACACAAGCAGCTGGTCTTTCTGGGTATTGTTCAGTTCTTTGGTTTCTTCAATTTCTTGGAGAAGCTTTTTTCTATCTTCTGTTAGTGCTGTAAGCTGGTCAGTCAGTGAAATCACCTCATCTTTGAGTTTGTTGCATTCTGAAGAGATTTCATTTATCAGGTTGAGCTGCTGCTCAAAGTCAGAGGTTGAGTCTGAGCACTGCTGCACACTCACTTGTACAGCTTCAAGCCTCTCTGCAATCTTGTCCATATTCATTTCTGCTGATTTCACTTGATCAAGAATCTCTGCCTGCGTATTTAGCAGGTCAGCTACAGCCGCTGAATTTTGTGAGGTTTGCTGCTGTTCTTCTGCCACCAGCTGTGATACTTGGTCAATGCTGGACTTCACAGAGCTGTAAGTGTCAGAGGCTGCCGAGATCTGTTCACAAAGAGATTCCCTCATCAGTTTGATTGCACCAATTTGGAGAGTCAGCTCCTCAAAGTCTGCAACTTGATGCAAAGACAAGTTGTCCAGGTTGTGAACAGAGCGCTGAAGAGACTGCAAGATACTCCTCCTGCTTTCCAGCTCTTTCTTTAATGCCCCACTGTCTGTGTTCATGATCTCCGTCATCTGAAGCTGCTCAACACAAGCTTTCAATTTCAACATTGCTTGTTTGGACTCTTGTCTTTCTGTCTTTGAGGCCTCAACATCAGCAAGGATTTGCTCCATGGTAGATTTATTGGAGGAAGAAGCAGACTGAATGCCCTGTAGCTTGTTCTGGATTTCTTGTAGCTCAGACTTTGCAGATTTGATGTTGGTGCCAAAACCATCCTCCATGTGTGTCTTTTCCTCCCTGATTTTCTGGAACTTGCTGCGCACAGCCTGAAGAGAGTTCTTCAGTTCCCTCAGCTCCTTCTGGGTCTTGCCTGCTTTAGTTCTCTCTTCAAACAGGGCTGTGTTCACCTTCTCCAAGTTGGATGTCAGCGTTTGGTCATTCATCTGCTTCTCATCTTTCAGCCTGTCTGCAATTTCTTGCAGTTGTCTCACTCTGTTCTCCAACTCCTCAACCCGCTTTGAGCTGTCTGAGTTCTCCTTCTGGGAAGTGTTATGCTGGTCCCTCATGTACTGGAGCTCAGCCCCCTTACGGGTCAGCTCAGCAATGGCCTCGCCCAGCTCTCCCTGAACAGCCTCCACATGCTGGTGGCCTGACTTGAGCTGGTTGTTCATCTCCACAATCCTCTCCTCCTTTCTCTTGCAAATGGCTTCCAGCCTGGTCACCTGCTCCTGGAGCACCACAGCTTCTTTGCTGGTTGTCTGCAGGTCCTCAATCAGGCGACTGTTCTCCGCAGCAAGGGTGTCCTGGGCGTCTAAGGACTGTTGCAGTTGCAATTTGAGGTTCTCCAAATTCAACTCAACCTCACAAAGCTTGGCATGCATTTCGCCACGTTCCTGCTCAAGCTGATCCCCCAGTCTCTGAACCAAGGTGTCTTTGTCCTGAGCTGTTTCATGCAGTCTGGTCTGCATCTCAACTTGCTCTTGCTGCAGCTGGGTCTGCAACTCAAAACTCTCCTGCTTCAGTCTAGCCAGCATCTCAGCATGATCCAGGTGCAATTGCTGCAGTTCATCAGACAACTTCTGGATACAGGCATCTTTGTTCAGGACAGTTTCCTGTAAACACTGCACTTCACTGGACAGCTTCTGTGTGACAGTCTCCTTGTTCAGGGTAGTTTTCTTAAGCTCTTCATCTTTCATGGACAGCTGAGACTCTGCATCTTCCAGTTTCTCTTTTTTTGATGACAGTTCAGCCTGGAGTTGCAACAAAGTCGATTCAAATGTCTTTTTACTTTTGGCCACCTCAGCCTGAAGCTCTGTGACAGTTTTTACCATCTCAGCTTCTTTCGAGGAAAAGTCTACCCTCAACTCTTCGAGTTCATTCTTGCTGCTCTCAAGTGCTTTGACCTGCAATCGAAGCTCTGCGTTTTCTGCTTCTAGACCTTCACATTTTTTCTTTTCACTGTCAAGAACAGTTTTGTTGAGCAACAAGTTTGCTTGCACAGTCTCATGCTGCATCTGAAGATCACCATATTCTGCCTGAAGCTGCTCCAGCTTTTCGCCTAGGTCCTCTAGTGTGGACTGAAGATCTTGCTTTTCTCCTTCCATTTTCTTCAGATCATTCAGAAGAGAGTGGCTGAAACTCTCATGCTCTTCAAGATGACGCCTGGCTTGGTCCAGTTCTTCTCTCTGGTTCACTGATTGCTCTGAAAGGGAGTGGAACTGCTCTTGGATAAGACAAACCTCTGAGGTCTTCGCCTCCAATGCAGCAGAGAGCTCCTCCTTGCTGGCAGTGATTTCTTGTAGATTCTGCCTGGTATTCAGCAGGGTAGAAGAGACCTCTGCCATCTCTGCACACTGCCGCCTCAGCTCCTCCATCTTGACCTCACTGTCCTGCAGCTGCCCTGTCAACTGGTCTGCTTCTGCCCTAGATTCTTCTTTCAATTTCTTGAGCTCCTCTGTGAGCTTAGCAACTTCTGCCTCAGATTCGTTTTTATACTTCTGGAACTGCTCCGTCAGCCTGTTGACATCTGCCTCAGATTCGCATTTATACTTCTGGAACTCCTCCGTCAGCCTGTTGACTTCTGCCTCAGATTCATTTTTATACTTCTGGAACTCCTCTGTCAGCCTGTTGACTTCTGCCTCAGATTCGTTTTTATACTTCTGGAACTCCTCCATTACCCTCTTGACTTCTGTCTCAGATTCCTTTTTATACTTCTGGAACTCCTCCATCAGCCTGTTGACTTCTGCCTCAGATTCTTCTCTCAACTCCTGGAGCTCCTCTGTCAGCTGCTGGACGACAAGTTCCTTTTCGTTGGAGACCTTCTTAAGGTTTTCTGACAGCTTGGATGTTTCACAGGTTGATTTGTAGAGCTCCTCTGACAGTTTGCTGTTGTCAGTTGAAAGCTTTTGCAATTCAGTGGAAGCCATATCCAGTTCTGTTTTTGTCTTGTGGAGTTCTGATGAGACCTGGTCAAGAACGGACTCCAGAATCTTGTACTTCTCATCCACTTCCTCCTTCTTTGATGCAAGCTGTTGTTGTTCATTTGATAACTGGTGTATTGTGGAATCCTTTGCCAACAATTCACTCTTAAGACTATTCATCTCATCTGACACAGAGCACTGTTTTTCTCCAAGTTCCTGCAGCAGTTCGACCTTTTCTGAAAGTGCCATTCTAAGCGCTGACAACTGATCTTCTGCCTTCTCCAGTTCACCAGAAACGTTGGATATGATGATTTCCTTGGATTCCAGTAGGTTTTCTTGATACAGGAGCGTGTCTTGCACTTTCTTATCTTTGTCCAAAGCTGCAGCGAGGCGGCTTTGAACAGAGTCAAGGCTGGCTTGCAATTGACCAGCATTCTCCACAAGACTCTGAATTTGAGCTTCTCTGACAACAATGTCTGTGTTGAGCTGTTCAATCTGGATTCTTTGTTCTTCCTTCTCTTCTTGTAGGTTGTTGTTCTCTGTCCGTGCACTGAACAGATCTGCCTCAAGTGACCTGGTTGAATCCTGCAAGGACTTTGTAAGGCGATCCCCATCTTCTTGAAGGCCTGCCAGTTGTTGCTGTAAAGACAAAGAAGTGGCTGTGAGCTGCTTGATCTTAGAGTCTCTCTCTCTAACCTCAGATTCAAGCTGATTGATGCAGGACACTTTCTCTGACACTTCTGCTGTGAGACTGTCAATCCTGGAGTCTTTATCAGCTATACCAGACTTCAGTTCATTGATGGTGGAAGCTTTCTCTTCTACCTCTGAATCCAGTTCATCAATCCTGGAAGCTTTCTCTGATACCACTGAATTCAGTTCATCAATCCTGGAAGCCTTCTCTGATACCACTGAATTCAGTTCATCAATCCTGGAAGCCTTCTCTGATACCACTGAATTTAGTTCATCAATCCTGGAAGCTTTCTCTGCTACCACTGAATTCAGTTCCTCAATCTGGGAAGCTTTCTCTGCTACCACTGAATTTAGTTCATCAATCCTGGAAGCTTTCTCTGCTACCACTGAATTTAGTTCATCAATCCTGGAAGCTTTCTCTGCTACCACTGAATTCAGTTCCTCAATCTGGGAAGCTTTCTCTGCTACCACTGAATTCAGTACATCAATCTGGGAAGCTTTCTCTGCTACCACTGAATTAAGTTCATCAATCTTGGATACCTTCTCTGCTACTACTGAATTCAGTTCATCAGTCTCGGAAGCTTTCTCTGCTACCACTGAATTCAACTCATCAATCCAGGAAGCTTTTTGCAATACATCTGAATTCAGTTCATTGATCTTAAAAGCTTTCTCTGCTATGTCCGATTTCAGTTCAGTCATTTCAATGGCAAGAGAGGCCAGCGACTCTTCCTGAGCTTCAGTTTGATACTCCAGAGCCAGGTTGACTTCTTTCAGACCAGAAATCTCTTCTTCCAATGACTTCACATGCACCTTGTCCTCTTCAAGCATTGCTACCTTTTGGGTCACCTCCAGCTGAGCATCCACTAGCATCTCTTGCACCGACTCCAGTTTGGCCTCCAATTCCAAGACTTGCTGGGCCTTTGCAGCCACTTCTTCCTGCAGGGTGTTGGATCTGTGCAACATATCAGCAAGCCTGGTACTAACTGCAGCATTAGCTTCTTCATGCTGACGTTTTGTGTTCGAGAACCTGTTAGCAGCCTCTTCCAGGTCTGTCTGCAGCCGCTCAACTTTTATATCTTTCTCTTTCAGGCTGCCAGCAAGTTCATGATTCGTGGAAGTCAATGCTTCAATTTTCAGCGAGAGCGTGTCCAATAGTATGGTCTTCTCAGACAAAACTGCCTCCATTTCATCAAAGCTCAAGTTCTTTGATTTTAGATCAGTTTGGACTGCTTCAAGGTGCTGTGACGTTTCTTCAAGGTTCTTCTTCAGTGACTCTGCTTCCTCAACCCGTCCAGCAAGCTCCTCCTTCAGCTGGTTGTGCTGCTTACACAGACTAGCATAGTCCACCGTTAACTTTTCCAGTTCTGCTGTTTTGCCCTCCAGCATCTGGGAAAGCTGCTCTTTGATTTGGTGTCCTTCTTCCACCAACGCTGATTTCTCTTCAAGTGCTTGGCTACAGCTGGAGTATTTTGCCTGGCTCTCAGACAGCAAAGTTTTGACCTTTTCTAGATGCTGTTGGCTTTCCATTTCTTTCAGGCTGAGCTGTTCGGCTTTCTCTGTTGCTGACTGCAGCTTCTTGGACAACATTTCTAAGCTGGCTTCCTTTGCCACTGCCTCTTGGTCCATGTTTAATTCCATCTCTGTCAGTTTCTCTTTCAAACAAGATTCTTGCATTTTGAGCAGTTTAGTCTCATGAAGACTGTGGGTCAGTTGAGACATGATGGATTCAGTTTCTGCTGTTGAAGCTGCTAGCTGGTCAGTGACCAGCTCCAAGCTTGCCTTGAGAGACTGCAGCTGTAGGTCTTTCTCCTCCACTGTTTGCTGAAGCAGAGACTCCAGTCTCTCCTTGTCCTGCTGAAGACCCTCACTCAGAGCCTTTTCACTGTCACAGGCAGCAGTAACTTCAGTCAATTTTACAGACAGAGACCCAAGTTCAGCTTTTAATTCTGAGATAGTATTTTCTGCTGTCTGAAGGCTTTCACTAGTAGTGTCCAATTTGTTTTTGCTCTCCTGAAGCAAAGAATCCATGGAATGCCTCATTTCTTTAATCTGGTCTTGAAGCTGCTTGGCTGTGGCATCCTTTTCATTCAAATCCTTTTCCAGACTCTGCACTTGCTGAATGTTGGTCTGGCTCTCTTTTGTAGCAGCTTCCAACTCTTCTTGGGTGTTAGTCAACTTGACCTTCAGTTTTTCAGACTGCACACAGAGATGCTCGTTTTCTTCAGTGATGTGATTCAGCTTCAGTGTTGTTTCTTCCAGGTCTGCTTTGGCATCCAGCAGTTTTGACCAGTTTGTCTGCTTTTCATTTGTGAGAGCCTGCACTAGGTCTTGTTCTGCCTGCAGTTGTATCTTGAGGTTGTCACACTGCTTTGTCAGGTCTTCGTTTCTCCCCATCTCGCTGCACAGACTTTCTTTTGTTGTTGCCAACTGTTGTTCAAGGTGTTTGGTCAACTCTATGTTACTTTCATGATCCTTGGTAATGTCACTAAGTTTCTTGAAAGTCTCTGCCAGTTTGGTCTCAGAGTTTTCAGTCTCTTCATGTAGTCTCCGATCCTTGTCTTGAAGTGAAAGCTGCAGAGTTTGGATTTCTGATTCCTTTTCTTGCACTGCTGCTTGCTCTTGTTGAAGGGCCTCAGACAGAGATTCTTTGACTGCTGTCACTCTCTCTAGAGTCACAGTGAGCTGCCTGGCTTCTTCAATCTGCTCCTGTAAAGCAGTTTCCATGCTAGATACCTTTAACAATAGCTGCTGCTGCTCTTCACGGAGGAGTTCCTTTTCTCCTGTCTTCTGCTTAAGGTCCTGTTGTAGCTGAATCACCAGTGCCTGGTACTCCTGTTGGTCTGAATGCACGAGTGTCAGGTCCTCTTTCAATTTTCCAAGCTGGTCTTGAGACTCTGCAAGCTGGTTTGACAAAGAAAGGTTATCTTCTGCCATGATTTTCCACCGTCTCTCTGAGTCCTCAAGTTGTTGTGAAATCTGAGATTTTTCCTCAGTGAGAGCCTGTTTCTCTGACTCAACCTGTTGTAGCTGCAGATGAGAACTGCTTAACTGCTCTGCCAAAGAGGACTTTTCTTTGACCAAAGCTTCAATTTGGTGTTGAAGGTTGGACAGCTGTTTTGTCCAAGACATTTGTTTCTCCTCAAAAGTCTGCAGTTGTGCCTGGTGCTCCACCAGCCTCTGGCTTGCTGCAACCATGTCAGTTTGCAAGAGCTCAGTAGTATCTGACAGCTGTGTGATATGCTGAGTAAAAGTCATTTTCTCTGCCTGCAGTGCTTGTAATGAGTTTGTCAAGTCAGCCACCTGTAGGGTTAAAGTTCCTTTTTCAACTTGCAGGGTTTCCAATGAGCTTGTGAAGTCAGCCACTTGTTCATCCAAAGTTCCTTTTTCAGCTTGTAGTGTTGCTACCAAGCTTGTTAAATCAGCCACCTGCTCAGCCAAAATGTCATTTTTAGCCTGCAGTGTATCCACAGAACATGTGAGATCAGAGAGTTGTTGGGAGAGAGAAGACTTGACCTCCCCAAGCTCTTCCACCTGGGACTGGAGCTGTGAGGACTGCTGAGTCAGTGACACTCTCTCCATGTCCATGTTGTCCAGCTGCACCTTCAGCTCGCTCAGCTGCTGCGCTGCCATCATCCTCTCTACCCTTTGCTCTTCTGCCTCATGCTGAGCTGCCAACAGCTGTTCCAACAGGGATGCCTTGTCTTTCTCTAGGGTCTCTTCTCTCTGCTGGTAATCTGACAACTGTGTTAACAAAGAGTCTTTGTTGCCTTCTGTGACTGCAAATTGGGCCTGCACTTCAGCCATTTGTTGACCAAGTGTTGCCTTTTCTGATTCTAAATCACTCACTTGTGACTGGAGTTGTAAAACTTGCTGAGTCAGAGATGACTTGTCCGCTTCTAAAGCAGCAGTTGCAGTGTCAAAATGTTCTGCTTCTTCAGAAAGTCTTTTTTCAGAATCATGCAAGGCCTTCTGTAGTTTCCCCAGCTCTTCAGTGGCAGTCGTGAGTTCTTCACCTTTAACTGAAAGCTGAGAGAGTAGGTCATCAAAATGCATCTTCTGCTCTTCAACTAAGGTGAACTGAGACGCAAGATCCTGCTCTAGGCTACTTTTTTCCTGCTCTAGAGAAGCAATGCTGCTCTTCAGTTCATCTGTTGCAATGAACAGATCAGCAATAAACTTTTCCTTCTCTTCCAATGTCTCTGTCAGTTTTGCCACTGCTGCACTTTGCTCTCTGGTTTGTTCCTGCATCTTTTCCAGAACATCACTGTCACTCTCTCTTTGTTTCAAGGCATCTTCAAGAGATGATTTTAACTGTTTGACCAAAGTTTCTGTCTCAGCTAACTGTGTTGACTTCAATGTCAAAGCACTCTTAAGAGAGAAACCCATGTCTCTGTTTTCCTTGACTAGCTTGTTGAGCTGGCTGTGCAGACTGTTGTTCTCAAGGTTGACGTCTTCCAACTGAGAACCCAGCTGTGCCACCTGCGCATGAAGGTTGCTGATACAATCCAGGTCAGTCTCCACCTGAGTCTGTAGACCTTCACACCTGGACTCTGCTGCTCGGAGCTGCTGGTTCACCGACAGTAGAGCTTCACATTTTTCCTGCAGTTCAGTCTTGGTGGTGTTGCAGTGCCCCTTCAACTCCTCTACTTGAACTTGCATGTCTTCACATCTTGAATGGGCTGTTTGCAGCTGGTGTTCCAAAGACTGAATAGCTTCAGTCTTTTCCTTCAGTTCAGTTCTAGTGCAGCTCTGCTGTTGTGACACCAGCTCCACTTGAGTCTGTAGATGTTTACACTGACTTTCTGCTCCTTGTAGCTGGTGTTCCATGTGCTCCAGTTCAGCTTGCAGACCCTCACACTTCACCTCTGCTGACTGTAGCTGGTGCTCTAAAGACTGGAAGGCTTCGCTCCTGTCCCTCAGTTCCGTTCCGGTGGAGCTCAGCTGCTTCTGGGCTTGCTGTAAGGATGCAGCCTTTTCTTCAACTTCCTGTTTTAGTTCCATCACAGTCTGCTCCAGTGCTGCAATGGTGTGCTCTCTGGCTTCGTTCAGCTGTGTGCTTTCAGCTAGCAGTTGGTCTTTCTCCTTACAGGCTGACTGGACCCGAGACAATTTTTCTTCCAGGTCCCCAATTTGTGTCTTGGAAATCTGCACCTCATCCCGAAAGCCTGCAACACTGTGCAGGGCCTGGTTCAGCTGCTCTAAAGCCTCCTGCTGTTCCTCCTCTTTGGCCTTGGATATGTCCTGTTCAGCCTTCAGCTCAGCTTGTAGAGTTTCAATTCTAGACTGCACTTCGTTCTCTCTTGCTTTGGTAGTATCTTCCTGATACTGTAAAGCAGCCTGCAGGGTGTCTATCAAAGACTGCTGTTCTTCTTCCTTTCCTATGGCAGCTTCCTTCTGAGACTGCAAGTCCTCTTGCAGTGTATCTATTGTACTCTGAAGCTCATCCTCTCTGGCCTTGGCAACATCTTGTATGGATTTCAGCTCACTTTGCAGAGAATCTAAGGTACATTGAAATTCTGCTTCTTTTTGCTTGGAGGCATGTTTTAAGTCACTCAGCTCCAACTGCAGCATATCTTCTTTTGTTTTGGAACTTTCTACTTGGGATTTCAGCTCACTGTCCACAGCTGCCAAAGCTGACTGCAGCTGTTCTTCCTTGGACTTGCTGATGTCTTCCTGGGACGTCAGCTGAGACTGCAGAGTCTCCACAGTTGATCTTAATACCATGATTTCTTCTTCTTTGTTTCTGGTGACCTCTTCCTGGGACCCAAGTTGAGAATGAAGAGTATCCAGAGTAGTCTGCAGCTCGGCACAGCCCGCCTTCTCCTCTGCCAGCGCCTGCTCAAGGGATGTGATGGTAGTTTTCGCAGTGCTCAACTCTTCAGTCAGAATCAACATCTTATTTTCCAGTTCTGCTGAGGCAGCATTTTGAGCATAAAGGTCTTCAGCAAGCTTGTCTTTACTGCTCATAAGCTGCCGTAACTCGTTCTGCAGTGAGTCTGCAGTGTTCTGCATGTCTGAATGAGCACTTTTCTCCTTTGCTAGGTCTTCTGATAGCCTTGAGACCTCATCCGTCTGCACCTGAAGCTGCTCCATCAAAGACATGAGTTTGGTCTGCAGGTCAGACACTTCCTCATCATATGCCAAGCACTTGACATCAATGTCTTGCCTTAGCTTCGCAATGTACTGCTCCTTTTCTTTCACTGTGGCCTGAACAGACTCTACAGCTGTCTGCAGAGAGGCACACTTTTGAGACCAGGCAGTCTTTTCGTCATCTAGGTCCCTAGTGAGACTGAAGATCTTGTCTTCTTTGGCCTTGACCTCCCTCTGAAGAGACTCCACTTGGATCTGCAGGGAGGTGCTCTCTGTAGAGGCCAGAGATTTCTGGTGAGAAAGTTGAGAGGTTAGATTAGACACACACTCTTCTAGGTCTGATGATTTTGCAGAAAACACTTTTCTCTCACTCTTCAGTGTCTGCTCCATATCACACAGTTTCATTTTCATGCTGTCCACAACACAGTGCACCATGCTGGTCAAATCACACAAGGATGGATCACTAAAATTTTTGGCACTGCTTGGAAGAAACTCTTGGTGGGCCTGTAGAATCTTGACAAGTTCTGAACACCTGGCAGAGATGTCAGCGGACTGCTGCTGTGACTGTTGCTGCAAAGAGGCCAGGGAGGAGGAGGCATGCTGCAGGTCACTGCGACATTGCTGCAGCTCTTGCTGCAATGAGATATGCTCGCTGGCAAGGCACTGGTGACTAGTTTCTAGGGCTGCATGCTTGGCAATCAAGTCTTCTTTCTCGCTCAAGGCACTCTGTAATTCAGACTGAAGAGACAGCACCTCTTCAGCCTTCTGGGAGGTTTCCAGTGCATGCTCTTCTAGGATGCTGTCTTTGTCAAGCAAGGCACCTTCTAACTGAGATCGCAAGGAACAAACTCTCTCTTCATGCTCCTTGTTTATTCTGTCCATGTCCATCACAGCAGTTTGTAGCTGTGTTTGTAAGGATGTGATTTCGGACTCATGTTGAGACTGCAGGGTCTCATGCACAGCTTCCTTCTCATGCACCACATTATCTAACTCAGTTTTCAGACTTGAAATCTCATCAGCCTGGCTCTTCACCATTAGTTCCAAATCATGCACTTGCGCCTTACATGTGTCAATTTCAGCATTCAAACCTGACACAAGTTGTTCATGCAACTCTTTGGCATTCTGTAAAGTTTCAGTGATGGACAACACTTCAGCATGCTTCTGCTCCACTGTCAAGCGCAAACTAGCAGAGAGTTCTTCTTCATGAGACAATTTAGAAACTGTGTTGTCGAATGAAAATTGCAAGCCAGTGAGTTTTTCAGACAAAGACTGACACTCGGAACACACAGATTCATGCACAGCCTGCAAGGAGTTGAGAGACTCCGTCAATGAAAGCTTTTCAGACTGAAGAAGAGAGACAGTTTGTTGCATGCCATCAAGAGACAGAGACAGTTTATTTTTTTCCTGCAACAGAAGTTGATTACACTCAGATAACGTCCTCACCTTGTCTGAAATCCTCTCCTTTTCTTCCTCCACTCTTTTGACTGAGCTCTCCAGACTTGCACATGTCTCTGAACGCATGTCCAGCTCTGCCACCAACACCTGCAGTTGCCCCCCTGTCTCCAACAGTTTCTGCCCTTTTTCTTCCAATGCAGATTCCATCTGCAACAGTTTCTCCTGCTGCTGTTCAACACACGTCCTCAGCTGCAGGAGTTCTTCATTCTGGGTTTTGATGGTTGCATCTTTGGCTAAAAGGGCTTCTTGGGCATTTGAAGTAGTCTCACTCAAAGAATGAGATAAGGTGTCAAATGACAAAGTCTTTTCTTCTAGTTCTTTCTGCTTCAGTTCTATTTGCTGCTGGAGTTGTGCTTGAGATGCCAAAAACTCTGACATCTGTCTTCTGGAATCTTCAACTTCTAGCTGAAGAGTTTCTCGAGACTTAACCTCTTCCTCAAATTTTGCCTGCAAGGAATGTAATGCATCAGACTTTTCTGAGAGCCTCGAAAGAAGTTCTTCAGATTTCACTTGAAGTTCTTCCACAGTCACATTTTTCACCTGCAGCTGTGATTGCAATTCATTTAGTTCAGTTTGCAACTGTCTGGAAGACTGTTTACTTTCCTCTGAAGATGTAAGAGCAATGTTAAGTCTTTCAGTGAGTTGTGACAAGGTACTGTCCTTGTCTGAAAGCTCCATTTCCTTTTGTGATTGCACATCTCTCAGCTGTTCATGAAGCTTAGCACACTTTTCACACTCAGTCCTCAACTCCTCTGTCACACTGCTCAACTGGCTCTCCAGCCTGTCCACGGTTTCTTTCTGCTGGCAAGATAACTCTTCACTCTGCTCAAGTTTCTCCTTCAGTGAGGAGATCACTTGATCCCTGTCTTGCAACTCGTAATTCAGACGTGCAACCTCTTCTTCGAAATTTCCCGAAAGAGCCTGCTGATGCGAGAGCTCTGACTCAAGTTCTGAGAGCTGGCTGAGAAGGGACTGTGTCTTGGATTCAAATTCCATGCCTTTCTCACTCTGTCCTTCCCGCAAAACCTCCACCTCCCTGGCCATTGTTTTTATCTGCAGCTCCAGTTCACCAACCAAGGAAGTTTTCTTGGACAGCTCAGTCTCCAATTCACCAATCAGGGAAGCCTTCTTGGCCAGCTCAGTTTCCAGTTCTCCAATATGGGAAGCCTTAGTGGACAACTCATCCTCGAACTGCTTCTTCTCCACCTGCAGACTGCTGATCTCCTCCTGCAGCTGGCTGCACTTCCCCTCCAGACTGCGGACCTCCTCCTGCAGCTGGCTGCACTTCCCCTCCAGACTGCGGACCTCCTCCTGCAGCTGGCTGCACTTCCCCTCCAGACTGTGGACCTTCTCTTCTTGCTGGCTTAATTCCGCTTCTAGCCTTGTTGCAGCCTCTTGAAACTGCTTCACTTGTTCAAGCGCCTCAGAAAGTTCCTTCTTCAGGTCAGCCTCTCTCTGTGTGTGCTGCTCAGCTGCTGCTTCCTGTAACAAAGATCGGTGTTCTGGTAAATACGTTGTTGCATGGGTCATGATTGTTATTTACCTATTCTCTACTTAAATAGTCAGCTGCCAATACTTAACACCCAGTCAAACACAGAGGTTATATCAGGGCAGTAAACCATATGAAAGTATCGAAAACAAAAACAAATCTAAAAAAGAAATACCACAAAACCAAAACAGTCTCAGCTAAACATGTGACTTCAATTTTTTTAAACAACTCCAGCCAGTGTATAATGAGTGCCTTCTCAGCCACTCTGCCTCAAGGGCATTCCAGCGTGTCACAAGTGCCCTCTCAGCTACTCTGCCTCAAGTGCATTCCAGTGTGTAATGAGTGCTTTCTCAGCCACTCTGCCCCATGGGGAAGGAGAAACTTGAGCAGAGTGAAGAGTTATCTTGCCAGCAGAAAGAAACCGTGGACAGGCTGGAGAGCCAGTTGAGCAGTGTGAAAGAGGAGTTGAGGACTGAGTGTGAAAAGTGTGCTAAGCTTCATGAACAGCTGAGAGATGTGCAATCACAAAAGGAAATGGAGCTTTCAGACAAGGACAGTACCTTGTCACAACTCACTGAAAGACTTAACATTGCTCTTACATCATGAGTGCCTTCTCAGCCACTTTGCCTCAAGGGCATTCCAGTGTGTAATGAGTGTTTTCTCAGCCACTTTGCCTCAAGGCATTCCCGTGTGTAATGAGTGCCTTCTCAGCCACTTTGCCTCAAGGGCATTCCAGTGTGTAATGAGTGCTTTCTCAGACACTTTGCCTCAAGGAATTCCAGTGTGCAATGAGTGCCTTCTCATCCACTTTGCCTCAAGGGCATTCCAGTGTAGGAGTGCCTCATAGTCAAAATCAGGTGAATTAGTGTGTCTAAAAGCCACAGCAACACTTTCACAAGCTTGTACCCACCTGTTGTTGCTTGGCCTGATCCAGCTGGGCTTGAAGGGAGTTAATCTGTTCCTTGGCCTCCTTTGTCAGTCTGCGTTCTGCTTCAAGCTCTTCTTCAAGCTGCTTCAACTGCAAAAGAAAAAGTGAATGTGTCACCTCAACAACCACAAACTACTACAGGTAACAAATCTCATTTTGGTAATAACCCAAGTTACACATGCACATACAAATAAAACAGATGAACTACAAAAACAATAGGGGGGGGGGGAGAAATGAAAAAAGAACAAGCAGCCAGCTCACATGCGAAATGGGAAAATAAAACTTTCACAGTGGTTTCCAAAAACTTTCAAATATAAATCAAAACAACAAACCATAGTGTTATGAGCAATTAAAACTGCTTGCTTTAAAAATGCCAGTATCAAGTTTTTGCTGAGGTAGGGCATATGTAAATCACCTCTATTCAACACATGGGATGGTTTCTGAAAGCACACATATACCTGACCATGCCCACCTGGCTACAACTATACACAGTTTGAGCTCACGTAAATAAAGATTTCTTAGGCAAGCATCACTGTCTGTTTACTGCCTGAAAAAGGGGGTTTACACTGACAACATGTGCATGTTGTGTATTGTCTAATTAAAATAAGCCTTCTTTTCAACCTTTTGTCTGCATTGCACTTTTTTCATTGTTTTCATTAGGTAACAAAAATACAAAGTTGATCAGACAAGAACATATGAAAATTGAGAAAATTTAAAATTGTGAAACAGAACTATCAGTTTCAACTGTTTGGCACTCCTGTGACATTAAAATAAAGCCAAGGTTGATGGAGGAGGTACAAATGGGTAATGCTCAGTAAATACTACCAGGACACAAAGTTTTGGATCACAGATCACGGCATTAATGCTGGTCATGGCTGGAAAGCCTGCAGGTTGACTGGCCAGCGAACCACAAGACAGCCTCACACTGTGCATGACAACCTAACACTGATCATTACAGCAGACTTGCATTTGTTTCAGTGAGCCAACAACACATACCCATACACATTTGTGCAAGCACAAACACATACATCCTGATACACACACACACAAAAACATGCACATTATGCACACACACACACACACAAATGCATGCAGATGCCAACAAATAAAAGTATACTACGTACAGTGATTCCAAGTTCTTCATTCTCCTTCTCGAAAGCAATGTTCGGCTGTTTTTCGTACTCGACTCTCTCCTTCCATCTCTCCACCTCCTTTATCAGTTCAGCCTTCTCTTTCTCCAACGCTAACAAAACAAAATAACCAAACAGTGTAAAAAAATGGCAAACGATTGCCATCACATGTTACATGCAGTTCTAACACAAATACTTTTGACCTGAGCTAAAGGTTTCTATCCCTCCCCCCGCCCTCCCAAGAGTGAACATGTTTCAACAACAAAAATTCTTTTCTTTCTTTCTCTCTCTCTCTGTTCCATGGAGCATATCTGACATGTCTGTTTGTGACACTACACTGGAGCTGCTGTTGCACCACCCACAATACCAGCTGTTCTGAAGTTTTACCACAGAAGTACACAACTGTGTTATGACAGCAGCTACCTTCATCTTAGTACAGTGAGACCCCTGAAAAAAGGCCACCCTTACCCTGATAAGGGACTACACTCACAACCATCCATCTTCTCACCTTCATGTGCAGGTGTGAGTGCACTGAGACTGTGTGTGCGTGCACGTGTGTTGTGCTTGTGTGAGTGACTGCATATGACTCTGTGTGTGTGTGTGTGTGTGTGTGTGTGTGTGTGTGTGTGTGTGTGTGTGTGTGTGTGTGAGAGAGAGAGAGAGAGAGAGAGAGAGAGAGAGAGAGAGAGAGAGAGAGAGAGCAGTTCTGGTCTATTTATTTTGACTGTTGAGTATAAACACCTTGTACTCCTTTGAGGAGGGGCACACATAATTAATCATTATTATCTTCTAATAAAACCTTTCTCCCTGCAAACCTTTCTCTTCATATTTGCATGTAAATGGACCTCTCACCAAATATCACCCCTCTATAAAGACCACTCTTGCTCCATTTCTAAGGTTCCACTGTATAAGGAAGTTAGCACTGCTTATTTCACTGCATCTCCACATTTCAGTCAAAGTGAAGAGACCTCTCATTCAGCTTACACCCACTAAACAATTCAAGGGCACACTGAAAAGGACAGCAATGTGGAAAGGGGTAGGGGTGGAAGGGAGAGAAGGCAAACAGTGTAAGCTTCATGGTGGCCCACACAATTCTGTACCTTCTTTCTGTTCCTCCTGCTCAGCTATCTTGATCTCCAGCGACAACTTTTCCCCCTCCAGTTCACGCTGGGAGGACTCCAGACTGGCTATCTGGCTCTGCAGGCTTTCCACTTGCTCTGTGAGACTCTCCTAGTAAACACACAGGGGGTGTTTGCCGTCACTTTTTAACATAACACATCAACAGATATTTTGACTCTTCCACCCACCCCCCAACCCCAGTAACCACCATCGCTCATGCATTCAATCAAAAATGTAATAATTACCAAGTATAAATACAGAAGCAGACATGCCTACAGAATATCCCATTTTCAGCGAGCCTGGTGTTTAATGACCGTCTGTACTGGCCAAAGTACATGTATGCAAAGCCAAACAGTAATTCTGGACCAAATGCCCCAAGCAGAAACCAAATGCCCCAAGCAGAACCAATTTTGGCCATGGATCCCTTGCATACATGGCTAACAGGCTTGTGTAGCTGCACAGGAGTACAATCCATTTTATAATACAGCAACAACACTTCAATGGGCATCAAGCCAACATACATGAACAAGCACGATACTGATATACTTTGCTACTGTACAACTAACCATTTGTGCTTCCAGGTCAGCAACAATCTGACTGTACTTGTTGCGTTCATCTGTGACTGCAGCCATGTCACCTTTCATCTGTTCACGTTCTTGCTCCATCTGTGACTGCACA
Organism: Alviniconcha strummeri; assembly: GCA_963584105.1. Lineage (NCBI taxonomy): Eukaryota > Metazoa > Mollusca > Gastropoda > Provannidae > Alviniconcha > Alviniconcha strummeri. Next base: position 3,133,230 of record OY757544.1, read on the forward strand.
GCCTCCAGCTCTTTGACACGACCTTCCAGTTCATCTGCCGAGGACAACACAGTGCTGTCTGTCATGTGATTATCCTCAGGTTTTGATGAAATTATACCCTCATTTGTACATACTCAAAAACCACTTTAACGTCAAACTACCATGGCTCAATCACTAATTCACACACAGATCTTTTGTTGCATATAATTTTTCATCATCTACATAACAAATCAAGCAACCTCAACAAACAAAGCAACATAAAACAAACACAGAGAGAGTGTGAGAAAGAGAGAGGGAGGAAAGAATAAATAGTGGACATGTTCTGCAGCTCCAAAATCACACTGAATTGATCAAAATTGAAATTTGTATGAGGCATATCTTATTTTCAGTGATACTGATAAAGAGTAACTAAGAACACTGTCTGTCACATGAAGATCTGCGCAGAACAACAGTGCACAGAGGCTGTCTAAAAGGATCACATAAGCCCTTCTTAAAGTTACCTATGAGTGCTCTCATTTCTTCAAAATCAACCAGCTTCAGCTGCAGGTTGCCCTTCTCCTCCTCTGCTTCCGCCAGTCTGTTCTTCAGGGACACCACCTCATCCGCCAGCTCACTGCCCTAAACACAAGCACAACACACAACGTCTCAGTTACTGGGTACTTCAAACAGTCTCTTCTTCGGGGACATCACTTCAATCCAACAGCTCACCACCCTGAACACAAGCACAGCACACAATGATCATAATTAATGTGTCACCAAAATCTGATGGACACTGGAGATGCAGACAAAAATCAGTATATGCAGACAAAACACACAGTCAGCCCATCCCCTGACTGTTCAGGCTTTACCAAATTTTCAGAGTAGCGAACAGAGACCAACAACAGTAAAAACATGTGCATGGGGTGTATTTGTAAGTCTAACAGTACTCAAATCAAATATATGGCAGCATAAGTAACTTCGTGTTTTACGCCCAGTCAACCAGTGTGGTTATATCAGGGCAACTGGCATAGTAAGGTCAGTACCATTCCCAACAGCTGTCAAAGTGTGGAGACAGATAAAAAGATGTAGTCATCCTCTTGAACAGCTGAATTATACACTGCTGATGGTGATCACCATTATCTTCATTTGTACAAAGGGCAGTACAAAAGTAGGGTCAGTTTTTGAAATTCAGCTTGCAAAGTCAGTAATGTTGCATTCAGCATTTCTTATTCAAAATATATTGCTGGATTACTAATAGAGACTAAGTACAAACATACAAAAAAGAATATGAACTGACCTGGCGAAGGTCAGCTAGATCTTTCTCCAAAGATTTGATCCTGGATGTCATCTGAGCTTTCATCTTCAGCAGCTTTGTCTCACTCTTTGCACTTCCCCCTCCTTCCCCACCTTTCCTGGACTCTTCCAAAAGGGCAGACTTCTCTGCCAGTTCTTTCCTGGACTCTTCCAAAAGGGCGGACTTCTCTGCCAGTTCTTCCTGCAGCTGAGACAACTGGGTTTGAAGAGCAGAAATGTTGGAGGAGGTGGTGGTGTCACCGTCACTGCTTGTGTTGTCTGCTGCTGAAGAGGTGGTTTTGGATGCTGTGGCCTGCTGGTATCTTTCCTGTGACCCACAAAAGGTTGCTCTGAACATTCTAAATGATGGCATCAGCCTACACATTAAGACAGCAATGTGCAAAATGATGGCATCAACTTAAACATTAAGACAGCAATGTGCAAAATGACACTACTTGCATCAGGTTTACCACGCTCAGCCCTGCAGTACAATGAAACCCCTTAATCCCTACAAGCATGAACACTACTAACTTACACAACATTAGCACATTACTCTGAGGTAGGACCTGAAGCTCTTATGAAAGCCCCCTCCCGTGTCTTACTGCTATGCTGTACCCCTCCCCCCCTTGCTGCTATTCTGCACTGCCCTCTCCCAATCCACACACAAGCCCTGCATCATGCTGACAGTCTGTTCATGAAGCAATCTATGTGCTCAGGAAAGACCATCTGTGCTTCACCCCATCTTAGTTTTCCCCACTTTGCCTTTCAAACAGTTCCAGTGCTCGTCTGACTGACGATGGCCCTCAGTCTGTGAGCAGGTAGGCTCTTAGCTTAGTAAGTGAGGAGCACAGTCTCGTCTGTACTCCATGACCCACATCTGCTTGATGTACAACGCATCTGCAGAACTCACAAATGGGCAGACTCCAGCTCTGTGTGGGAGGACTTCAGTGCTTGGATCTGACACTCTTTCTACCAGCATATCCCATTCTTTCTCCCAGTGTCTCTAGCTTGTCTAAGCCCTTCTCTCAACACACAGACACAAACCCCACATACCTGCAATGCATTGTACTGAGATGCAGCTTGCGAGTAGGCTGACTCAAGCTCTGTGAGGGAAGACCTCAAGGTCTGGATCTGAAGCTCCTTCTCAGACAGCTCATGCTCATGTTTCTCCACAATGTCCTTGACCTTGACCTCCAGTCGCTGCTTCTCTTCCTTCCACTGGTTCTCCTGGTCCACAAAGTTGGCCTGCACTAGCATTAGCTGCTCTGATGTCACCTGCAACACAGAGTGGAGTTCCATGAACACACAATTAACAATGTAATATGTTACTAGCAACACACAATGAAGTTCCATGAACCTACAACACACAATGGAGTCAGCACAGAATCAATGATGAACATACTACATGCAACACACAACAGAGTTTAATCGACATAAACACATCGGTGATGTAACATGTTACCTGCAATGCACAAATGAGTTCAATGAACATTGCCTGCAACACACAGTGAGTTCAAAGAAGACACACATAATAAATAACGTATCATCACCCACAATACACAGCTGAATTCAATAAACAGCTTTGATAATGAAACAATAATTTCTGGTCCCAGGTACTTCCTCCTCCTTATGATGGTACCTGCAGCTGGGGGAATGACTGCATGAATGTGGATTTGAACCTGCAACCCCCTGACCACCAACCTATCAACTGATATAATAGCACTCTTTACACTGTCAACAGAATGCTATTCCAGAACACTGAACAATCTGCCTCACTACTCTGTACATCACGCTTCACATCAACAAAATGCTATCCCAGAACACTGGACAATGTGCCTCACACAACCCCATGACTGCACTCAGTGTTACATCATCAACAAAATTCGGACTCAGAACCACTGGACTCATTTGCTCAACTATTCTATAAATGTATGACTGTACTCGACTTCACACCGCCAGTAGAACGCTATCCCAGAATTACTGGATTATCTGCATCTCTGTGATATGTTGATGGCAATCGACATGACCACTATTTAAAAAAAAGAAGAAGCATTCAACAACAATAATAATGAAGATTTTTTGTATAACACTTCAACTGCTGTAACTTAGTGTAAGCCTGTATGTTTTACCAACAATACCTAAGTAAACATTGTTAATACAAATTAAGAAGGAGGGGAGTGGGGGAAAGGGACAACGTAAACTCTAGAAAAAAAATCAGCAAGCACACATAAACACACACACTTTTACACAACCTGAGACTGTCCAAAGCTGTCTCTTCTGGATGAAGTATGGCAAGTAAGGGTAAAAGCCATCAGAAATGAACAGACTTGAAGAGGTGAGTTTTGAGAGCAGTTTTAAAAACAGGAGCAGATTTGGAGCAGTGCACTTGACAAAACAAAGACTGCCACTGAGTTAGGTGAACAAAAGAAGACAATCTGTGCAGATTTCCTACCTGAAGCTTCTCTCTCAGGACTTTGATGGTCTCCTTGTTCTCCTGAAGCTCCTTCTCCCTCTCTCCAGACTCCTTCTGCAGCACTTCAATTACTTTCAGCTTGCCCTCAAGAACTTCATTGGTGTCCTTCAGCTTCTGCTCAAACATGCGGATGATCTCGTCCTGGATGTTGCCTTCTTCCTTGGACATGATGCGCTGGATGTCCTGCTCGTGCCGCTGGATGATCTCCCTCAGGTCATTCTCTCTCTGGGCGATTTCCTTGTCCTTCTTGTGGATCATCTCCTTCAGGCGCTTCCCTTCTCCCTCCAGTTCCGCCAACATCTCTTCAAAATACTTCTGTGTTTCACTGAGCTTGACATGGAAACGGTCTGTTTCTGTCTTGAGCTGGTGTTCAGTCTTGCGGAGTGTCTCCTTTGTGATGTCGAAGGCTTCCTCATTGGCTTCAATCCTGGCTGTGAGTTTGACGATGAGGGCAGCCTGGTCTTGCATGCTCTGGTCTTTCTCTTTGATGGATGCCTGTAGAATCTATGGACACAACAACAAAGATTCACTTTTACATCTGCTAGGTTGCACTTGACAGGGAATTAAAAAGGAATGCTTAACAACAGTGTGCTCAGAAAGGGTTCTTGCTCTTATTATTTCTCACTAATAATCAGGCCAAAGGGTTCAAGCACTCTTTGCAAAAACACACAGAACAAGTACAAAAACTACAAAAGCAGAAGAAAAAACAAACACACTACAAACAATGTAAAATAATCTATATTACACCATCATCTCAAGCATTTCTCTGCAAATGAAATCTTACTTTGGCAGCTCAGTGTTCGTAACATTTCCAGATGCATCTCACAATCACATCCTTGAAAGTCAAACATGTCAATAATAATGATATGTAACAGGCATACAAGGAGGAACACAAATGAAAGCAAACTGCATATCTGACTGACCTCAATAACCCTGTCACGGCCTCGGATAACCTCCTGCTTTTCTCCAGCCAGTTCTTGAAGGTCCATGACTCTGCGATCCATCTCCAGAACTTTGTTGTTCATCTCTAGAATCTTGCGGTCCTTGTAGACCATCTGAGCATACATAGCCTGAAGACAGAGAATCATCAGACTACACATGTATCAACAACAGAGAATCAGACTACCATCTGTACAAATTTCACAGAGAATCAGACTACCATCTGTACAAATTTCACAGAGAATCAGACTACTGTCTGTACAAATTTCACAAAGAATCAGACTACCATCTGTACAAATTTCACAGAGAATCAGACTACCATCTGTACAAATTTCACACATGATGTCCAAAATGTAGCAAACTAGGAAAAATGCACGACTTGAACATTAACAGAACAGCTGTTACCACACAAGCCTGACTGGTGAGCTCCAGAACCTTTTTGTCCTAAAAAAGGCTAGATGCTGCCAGCCAAAGACCCGCTCATGTTAGGTGGCAAGAAAAAACTCTAGGAAAATAGGGGCTTACTGCTATTTGCAGAAACCTGCTCTTTGTCGTGGCCTTTGTGTACTTGTCCAACATGGCAAACAAGACTCTGAAGCATCACCTAGATCAAGCAATCAAACTTGCTGGTGCCACCATACTTCCCGATTATAAATCTGTCTGAGCATGGATCAGTGGGCAGAGCCTTTTACACATTAATCAATGCCTGTTCTGCAATGCCATCACCACCTGCCACGCTGCTGCCTGAGTGAACGACAGCTTTAATTTCCCATTGGGATTAATAAAGTATATTGTTACTGCTGTTATTGTTATTGTTACTATCTTGTAGCTCATTCTCTCCTTCCTTATACACTACCACTTCTACATCACCCTCACCACCTGCCATGCTGCAGCCTGAGTGAAGCCCTATTATCTTGTAGCTTATTCTCTCCTTCCAAATACACTCCTCTTCTACATCACCCTCACCACCTGCCATGCTGCAGCCTGAGTGAAGAACTTCCATCATCTTGGAGGTTATTCTCTCCTTCCTGATCCTCTGCCTCTTCTACATTACCACTGGCACATACCATGCTACAGCTTTTGTGAAGATTTCAGCATGACAACTTTCTACTGTCTAGGAGTTTGTTCTCTCCTTCCTGATACACTAACTGCTCTACATTCCTACTGCAATTACCACCTGCCCTGCTGCAGCTTACGAGAAAAATATATATCATCATGTAGTTATTTTGACATGACTGATACACTGCCTGGTTGACATCACCATTGGCCCCTGCCATGCTGTGGCCTGCATGAAGACCTTCTATCATCATGTAGTTTGTTTTGACATGACTGATACCTTAGACCTACCATCATGTAGTTTGTTTTGACATGACTGCTACATTAGACCCATCATCAAGTAGTTTTTCCCCACATGACCAATACACTACCTGTTCTACATCACCATCGCCCCCTGCCATGCTGCGGCCTGCGTGAAGACCTTCTATCATCATGTAGTTGTTTTCACATGATTAATACATTAGACCTGTCATCATGTTGTTGTTTTGATCCATATGATGAATACACTACCTGGTCTACATCACCATCGCCCCCTGCCATGCTGCGGCCTGCGTGAAGACCTTCAATAGCCTTGGTCTTCTCCTCCAGCTGCTCTGTGAGGTTGCTGACAAAGATGTCTCGCTCGGCCAACACTCGCTCCTTGGCCTCAATCTGCTGCTCTCGGGCCTTGATGGTCTCCTCCTTTTCCTGGATGATGCGATCCTTCTCTTCCAGCTTCTTCTTTAGCAGAGTCAGCTTAGCGCGACTGGCTTGGGGCGGCAACGACTCCTCACTCTGACCGTCTTCACCCTCAGCCTGGGGCATGCAAAAACTTCTTTGTTTAATGGAAAATCGTTCAATCTTGATCAGCATTCTTTTTCTCTTCTCCACTGAACAAAAAGTCATATGACTTTTGAAATATCCATCCAAATGATTGCTTCCAATGTCAAAGTATATCATACAAAGGATACATTCAGAGCTATAACTGAAGTCTGTGAGTAGAACTAGAACAGCTGAAGCCACATTTTGCAGCCCAAACAATACAGCTGATAGTGGTACATCTCTGTAGGAATGAATTATGTTTTCATTTTCTACTCCCACTGTGGAAACCCCTGCTGTAAAATGAAAATGTACTTGCAATCATTGTTCTGCAGTCCAGACACCAGACCTGTGTCACTTTAAAGAAAGCTATAGGGTTATAATAATATTTCAGCTTTCAGGAAGTTGCCAATAAAGTACACCAACACTCAAACAATGCAAATATTTGAAGGACTGGGTCAGTGGGTGCCACTGTTCCTCCAGCTTACAGCTACTGAGCCTTACAGTTACACAGAAAAGGTCACAACCCTCCCCGCATATCCCCTCAGGATTATTGAAAGTGATTTAAGAGACATAACACACACACACATACACACACACACACACACACCTTTTCTGCTTCTTCTGCCTGCCCCTTTTTGGCCTCCTCCATCTTGGACATCTTGGCCTGCTTGGCTTTGTTCTGCAGCCTCATCTTGGACAGCTTGGTGTTGGTCTCCTGCAGCTCCTTGTCCTTCCGCTCAAGGTCACTGTCACGCTGGCGGATGAGAGCCTTCAGCTGCTCTATCATCAGCTGCTGCTGCTCCAATAGCTCACTGTCAGCCATTTTGTCTCTCTCTTGACTGCCTCAGCCTGAACCAGAACACAAATAGATGTTCCCTTTTTAACATTTTTATGACTGTGAAACAAAAATATAACCTCTTCATACAGTCACAATGTATTGTTTCTCTTTATATATTAAACTCAGCTTCTCAAGTTCTCCCGTAATCACTTCTGAATCACTGCTCTTTGCACAACACACAATAGTGAGGCAAAGATTTATAGAATTTTGGCCCAGTCAGTCATTTTCAGGAAGTTCACACCCAACTTACCTAATTTCTTCTTTCTCATCTTTTACCCTCCAGGCTATTTGGGTATTTCAGGTGAGATCCTCAAAGTACACACATGTACACTCACACAGTGACATACATGCACCACACTCATACATGACATGCACACACCACACAGTGACATACATGCACAATAACATGAGAGTCATTGCTATCAAGTTGTTCAAGCTACCTTCTTCTTTTTGAGGTCATTAAAGTCATGATCTCCGTTTGGAATTTTAATATCAAATAATTCCACCTTGATTACTTGATTTGATGCATTCATTGTGTATATTTAGGGGCATTTGAGTGTACATACAACATAGCACTTGAATATTTCGTATCATCAACACAATAAAAAAAAAAACTTATGATAATGTACAGCACTTTAACAGTGTGACTACTGACTGTGACCTTCTTTCTTTTTTCTGCTGGGCACAGCACTTAAAAAAGTTATTACTATAAAAATACAATGAAACTGAAAGTAGTTTCCCTTTATAAAGTTTACTGCTTTAAATTCAGCACTTTCTGCCACTGCTTAAGTAAACAACCAAATGTACTGTTAATGGTATACTATAACCTTACTGACACACTGTACCATGAAGACTTTGTATCAGTTGACTATTGTGGTTTACTAGGAGTAGGAGTGTAGAATACCTTTAGCCTAATATTAACTGTCATGGTTGACTGGGTGTTAAAAATCAATTGTCTATCTTTGATAAGTATCTGATTTACTGGAATAGCAATGATACCATACAGCTCTAACAAGTAACATACCTAAAATAATTATAATGTCAATGCATTAATTAATGCAGGCATATATATATATCCATGTATACTGAAGCTGAATGTATTATTGTATACGGGATTTGTTTCAACATTGTCAATTCAATAAAAAAAAAACTTGAATCATCCCACAAGGGGCAATTCTATTGTGGTCATGGTGGACTCGTAAAAAAAATAAAAAAAGTTAAGAAAACAATACAACAAACACAACACCACCAACAAAAGAGTCTTACTTTACTTTAAGTTAGTTTAACCATAGTATAGTTATAAATAGTTATAAATATAGAACAATTGTGACTTCATCATAAAATAGTCATTGTGTGTGAAGTCTGGTTATAAATGACCTGACAACACCAACTCAAGTAAAAAGGTGCAGCATAAAGTTATATAATTATTTATAATTTAAAATGTAAATAAAAGTTTCAACACTGCCAAAGTGCCACTCACTCAAATAAATAGCTCTCTGGTGTTTCAAAGAAAGTGCAGCAGCATCCACATTACGAAACTAAACTGAAACACAACAGTGACACAGGGTTTCTGTCCTCCATCGCAGAACTTGTCACCCGGTCTCCATTGTATTTCTGAAACACAGAAAGCACATAATTTATAATCAGTGATCCTGCTAGTGCTAGACATTTTCAGATTGGTGGTGACATCTATAACTAGTATAAGGTGGCAAAAGTGGTTCATAGAAACCAGTCAAATAATCACTGTAACTGGGACACAGATGTCCATAATAATTGCTATACTACTAGTACTAGACTACTACAGATGTACTAGAAAATACCCAGCTCCCTTCCCCATCTAGAACACACACACACACACACTACTCATAGTCACATGCAAACATGCACTCTCATTGCACTGCATTTTTTGTTTATGAGAATCAAACAAAATAGCTGCTAGTACATCTGACTGATAACTGATATGATTCAGTGATTGCAGATTTTTTTTCTAGTATACATGCTGATTTCAAATGGTAAAATCTGGGAAATTACAGTAACGCAAACCCTGCGTAAGTCTTAACTCAATGCATTCTTAAATCTTATCTTAAAATTCACTGTAAAAAATCTCAAAGTTAAATACAGAAAAATATAACAATAGCAAATTAAATTAGCAATAGCAGCAACAACAAAACTGACAATCACTTTATTACATGCATGCAAATACTTTGAGCTGTAGACAAGATGCATTACAAATTTCAATTTTTATTACTAGTACTGTAGTAGTTGTAAAAATAATATAATAAAATGTCTCCAGCAGGCCAAAATTGGCTGAAAGACATGCTTTCATATCATTTACTATGCATTTTAAAACACTGTTGACACTAACAATCTCAGCAAAATGTCAACAATTCCTTTCAGAACACTTCTTGTTGCATAGGTTAGACCACTCAGTTCTAGGCAGGCAAAGCTGGTCAAACAACTCTGTGATTTACCGGTCACTACAAGTACAATGAAAGGTGAGCTGGACGATGCGGGTACATGACTGTATAATAATGACAGTGTGTAGTTTCAGCTGTTAAAACCTTAGCAAGTCAGAATGCACAAACTGTTCTAAAAGTAGGATTCAGATTTTAATACTACAAACAGTGATAATCCTGATAAGTGGTATATTATTTATTATGTTTACCCCAATATTTGCTCTGGCATTCCCTGGATCCAGGAAATTTCAAGATCAGAAATAGGATCTTCAGTTCTCATCCTTTCACAGTGTATTTCGCTATTCGTTTAGAATGTGTAAAAGCCGATCGGTTGCACAATCCCACTGGGCAAGAATAAAGACACTTTTATCTCAGGGCATCGAGAACTGATCAAAATTGTGTACTTACACAGTTACAGTTAAGTCCTCTAAAGCCTGTGCATAAACTTGCACGCTTCTAAGTACCGCACGGATTTTGTTCATTTCAGACACCAAGTACTGTATCTGCGGAAATATAAACCAGTCAACACTAATTTTTTTAACCAAATGCTAAAAATGCCTCCATAACAATCTTAGCAATACTTGTGAAAAACGTGTGAAAGTAACCAACCTGTTGTACAAGAATGTTACGGAAACAGACGACCCAAGCCTTCCATGTTTGCGACACTTGGCAGTCACGTGACGGAAACTTGCAGTTGTCCCCCTTTGGATAACGAGACGGAGTTATCACGCCTTAAACCATCTGAATCAGTGAAATAAATATTATTTCATGCTTTTATTGTACAGGTATGCAATGGACACTTGAGTTAAAGTAAATCCAAAATATTATGTCCTTTTGATTGGTACCTGAGTCATCTGCAGTGATTTCTTCAGTGAGACAAAGTACGCATTTAAATAAGCGACAAATGCCACAGGTCACGTGACCGGAGAAGCAGTCTGCAAACAAAGCTATTTTGGTGGGAGAAGCAGATTGTCAGCGCTCCTCGGAAAGCACAGCATGGAGCCCGATGTGATCCCCAATGTACCTGCAATAAGCGATGACGTATTTCGCTCATCACTCAAAGTCTTGCGTGTGACCGACAATGTCCGGGAACTTCAGACGATGCTAAGAGACAAGTGAGTTGTCTGCTTCCACGTGTGTTTAGTCAGGAACCGTCTGGTGTCTGTCTTTAAAAATAGCCGATTTGCGCAACTTACCGCAAGAGCGCGTTTGTGTAAACATAACTTCTTTCCTTTTTTTCTCTCATCAGTTTTGGTTGACCAGAGAAGTACAAAATAATAGGACGTCTAACAGGTTTACTAGCTTAAGTTAATTATATTAGATAATTTTCTGGCTGGATGATATGTCGGCAGGTCTGTTTTGTTGCGAATCGCCATTTCACTACAATTTCAGTGCCGTCACTAGTGTCAGTGACACTCCTAGTTCAGGAGCTGCGTGAGAGTCGAGGTGGCCGTCCTGGGCTGGCGGTCCTAACGAGCCTCATGGTTTCTGTGGACGTAAAGCAATATTAATGAACCATACTCACGCATTGGTCTCAGCTTGTCCCTAATATGTCAACCGACATCCGGCGAGGACATTAACTGATTAAGCATCACCTGAAGGAAGGAAGTGTCAGTGACAGTGTCACAGACTCCCAGTCCCACCACCAGTATGAGTCGAATTCTCTGTCAGTGTATTAACATCTGTTTCTAATCCGGTTTTCGTGGTTGTTGGGTAAACGAGCTGGACTGTGAGTTAGGGTTTGACGGCTGGTTGAGGCGGGTTCAGGACCGAGGGACTACTTTAGTACTTAGTTACTTTTTCAGTAGATTCTGAGTCACAGCAGACTTGACCTCACCTTTGTGTTCACTGCGCGCACTGACAAGGGTCGTTGCACATGTTTTGATGTTGCAGATCCCATGTCCAGCTTTTAGTGGCATGGACTGAAAATGCATAATTAGAAAAATCAAAATGATGATGCTGGCAGTGGCAGCAAGGCAGACTCCCAGCTGGGAAATCTTGGTTTGTGTCACTATCACTGTATCAGAGTACCATTGTGTCACTGTGGGTGTGACTGTAATATATATATAACAGGTTATGAATGGTTATGTTACATTTAATTTGCCTTAGAAAATGAGTTCACACAAACACTAATTATAACATTTTACATTTATATATAATAAATGGGTATATTTGAATGTTTGACCAGTGCAGTTAAGTATTATTTGAATAAAAATATTATTTTAAATTTTTATTATAAATTATTTGCACTAAGTTAGCCCTTCTTTAATGTTCTTATGTCAGGATGATCCACAGAAAATACAATTCTGTACTCTGACAGCGCAAGACCTGTCCCACTCTGCATCAGCCCAAGACCTGCCACATTCCTCAACATTCCAAGACCTGTCTCCATCCCCAAACACTTTACAGCCCAAAGCCCTCCTACCCTCACTTCCCAGTTCTTTGACAGCCCAAGACCTGCCCCCACCCCCACCCCCACCCCCAATTCTCAGACAGTCCAGCCCAAGACCTACCCCCCACCCCCCACTCCCAGCCCTTGACACTATGAGTATGACAGCCCATGACCTGCCCCCCACCCTCACCCTTGACAGCCCTTGACCTGCCCCCCACCCCCAACCTGTGACAGCCCATGACCTGCCCTCCACCCCCACCCTTGACAGCCCTTGACCTGCCCCCCACCCCTAACCTGTGACAGCCCATGACCTGCCCCCCACCCCCACCCTTGACAGCCCTTGACCTGCCCCCCACCCCCAACCTGTGACAGCCCATGACCTGCCCTCCACCCCCACCCTTGACAGCCCTTGACCTGCCCCCCACCCCTAACCTGTGACAGCCCATGACCTGCCCTCCACCCCCACCCTTGACAGCCCTTGACCTGCCCCCCACCCCTAACCTGTGACAGCCCATGACCTGCCCTCCACCCCCACCCTTGACAGCCCTTGACCTGCCCCCCACCCCTAACCTGTGACAGCCCATGACCTGCCCTCCACCCCCACCCTTGACAGCCCTTGACCTGCCCCCCACCACCAACTGGTGACAGCCCTTGGCCTGCCCTCCACCCCCACCCTTGACAGCCCTTGACCTGCCCCCCACCCCTAACCTGTGACAGCCCATGACCTGCCCTCCACCCCCACCCTTGACAGCCCTTGACCTGCCCTCCACCCCCACCCTTGACAGCCCTTGACATGCCCCCCACCCCAACCTGTGACAGTCCATGTGACACTAAGTCCTGTGACAACCTGTGACAGCCACTTGACATGCCCCCCACCCCAACCTGTGACAGTCCATGACCTGCCCCCCACCCCCTTGACAGCCCAAGACTTGCCCCACCCCCACCACCCTCCACCTCCACCCCCAAACTGTGATAGTCCATGACCTGCCCCCCATCCCCACCCCCAACCTTTGACAGCCCATGACTTCCCAACCCTTGACATCCAAGACCTGCCCCCCACCCCCACCCCTTGACAGCTAAGACCTGCACCCCACCCCTTGACAGCCCAGACCTGCCCTCCACCACCACCCCTTGACAGCCCAGACCTGCCCTCCACCCCCACCCCTTGACAGCCAAGATCTGCCCTCCACCCCCACCCCTTGACAGCCCAAGACCTGCCCCCCACCCCCACCCCCTTGACAGCCCAAGACCTGCTCCCTACCTCCAACCCCTTGTCAGCCCAAGAGCTGATTTTTACTGGTTTTAGTTTTAGTAGGTTCAGCAGCTCATTCTTCTTCTTACTCTGGATAGGCAAGTTCTTCACTGATTGATTGGGTCCATGTTGTCTGCATGGATCATGAAGGAAAAAGAAAAAATGCTTTAAAGTAATAAAAAAAAGAAGAAGGTAGAAATCCCTTTGCTTTTCACTTTGACTCTCGTTTGAGTCTTGATTTTTTATTATTATCTAATTTACAGGTCAACTTCCAGAAGTGATTTCATCTTTTATGCTGACAGATTGGTAAGAATAATTTGCATGCATGTATGTACAGAAGTGATGAAAATTATGCACTAACTGAGTAACTCAGTAACTGGAGAAAATATTGCTGCTGAATAAATGTGCTGAATACAGATCTTTTGCACTATTATAACAGCTGTGCGTCTGTTAATGTCAATGTCACTGTCAGTATAACACACTAGATCACTGGTGAACAAAAATAGCATTAGCAGGGATGTCGGTCTTTGCATCATTTTGACAGCTGTGCCGAGTGTGCGACAGCTGTGCATACAGAATTATGGGCATGCATGTATACTTTAATGAGGTGTGATTTATTAGTATTAAGGATAATTTGTTGATTAGATGTTAACCATTGTTATTTCTGTGACTGTCTAAATAAAGTGCACACCTGACAAAGGATCTAGCCTTCTTTCCAGAAGAAATATAACTTATAAGATTATGTTTCTATATATAAGTTATAACCTGTTAATAATCATACCAAGTTTAGATAACGAGTTTCATTAGTGGCAGTTAGCTGGTTCAGAGAGTTGCTCAAACTACTGTAAAACTAAAAGTGTCATGAATAGCTCACGTGCCAGTGCCACACATACTGTAGCCTTTTTGAAATTCCTCCACAAGCAGTACTGTAACTGTTAGTGTGTGCCATGCATACTGGGTTCAGAAAAGACTTCATTTTCAAAGGTTAATGTATTAAAAGGTCACCTGAAAGCAAAACCTTCATTTTTGTTTTCATTTGATGTAAAAAAAACATTGTAACTGTTGTTGCAGACATCTTTTCATAATTTCATAAAATATATATATTTTAAAGTGAAACATAAAGTGATAATGCCACTGCCAGCATTATGGTTTCTTGTTTTATATTTTTGTTATTGAAAAGTGTCCTATTTTACCTTTTGTTTGTTTTGATCAAATGGAATTTTAGGAGATTGTGTCAGGTTTGTTTGTGACTGAGTTGCACTTTTTTTATATTTTTTATTTAAAAAAAATAAAGCTGCAAATCAGCTGATGATCTGACAAATTGAAGGTCTCACTGTCACAGTTTTAGTGCAGGTTGTGTTGCCTTCTTCAAAAATAAATAAAAAATAAATGTGGGCACAGCAGCTTCTCTTAAACTGTCTTAGTTTCAATGCAAAATTATGATTAAATAAAATATCACTTACGTAATATGTTGCAGAACAAATAAATGTTTTGGAAAGTATGAACTTTTTAAAAACATTTTTTATAGCAAAACTGTTATACATGTGCTAAAATCTCTATATTAAAAAAAGACCCCCCCCCCCCCCCCCCTTCTCATTAATAAAAACTATAATGGAAACGGGAGAAATGAAGAAGAAAAAATCAAAGAAATCTGAGTGTTTAGTGAAATCAGGTTATGATAAGATAAGACTGTTTATTGTCCTTGCTAAAATCATAACGGAAATTTGTCTAATTTTATTCCATCCATTATTCATAGACTGATACAAGTGGTAGAGGAACCCTTCCCTCTTTACTTGGAACTAAATTTATGGCAAAGTTAAAACTGCTAGTGCTACAGACCACAAAACTAAGGTCCAGTTGAGCCTACTTGGCCCAGCTGTGTCACAGTGGTGATGTTGATCCCTTTTAGTTTTATATATAGCACTATTCTCCACTGTCAAGCACTGAAGCAGACTCACTGTATGTGGGACAAATAACAAGGACAAACTGCAAGTTAGTGTTGGGATGGCATATTACAATTTTCTTTTTACATGGGTGAATTGGGGAGATATTTTGTTCAGCTGTTGCGGATTGCAGATTCGACTTGTGGTGGAGGAGGGTTTGAACCAGCTACCCTACAGAGAATGCATCATCACCACACCCACTGGTCAGTTGTCATCTGATCCATTTTGCATTTGACCCTCAGAATTATTGCTTTTTTTCAGTTACTGCACACACTGTTTTGATTTGTAGGTGTTTGCTGTGGAGACTGTATACAATTATTTAAAAAACATGTACTTGCTTGAAGTTAAATCCTTCTTAGTCTTACATCTCAATGGTCAGTTGCAGATAGCAAATCATCATGCCTTCTAAGGTCTGAGCCTTGGTATCTTGTGATACTGTCTGCTAATTTTGAAACTAATGTTGATGACTATAAAATGTGCAATGCCGTGTTAGAGTTCCACCATTGGAATTAACATGCGGGGAAAGCACCTACCTGTAGGATTTCAGAACAAGGTAAAGTGAAAGGGAACACAGTCAAAGACTGGTGACACAAATGTGCATATGAATCAATTTGAGATAAAAATCGAGTTTGTAATCTGTAAATAGCTGATACAGTGTTTTGTTTTCTTTTTTTCTGTACATTCTCTCTCTCTTTCCCTCTCTCTCTCTTTCCCTCTCTCTCTCTCAGTAATTTAGCAAGGACTAGTTACTTTGTTAGAGAGGTCTAAATGAACCTAAACTACAATCCTTGGAAAATAAAGTTTTCGAGTTTGAGTTCTCTCTCTCTCTCTCTCTCCCTCCCTCTCTCTCTCTCTCTCTCACACACACACACACACATACACACGCACACACACGTGTGTGTGTGAAAATGTGTGTGTGGTAGCAGGTGTTCATTGTTTATAACCTTATTGATTGTCCCCTGTATTTTGCTTCAGGTCAGACATACAATGGTTTGCAGTATGAAAAGGGAAATTGTGGTGTCAGCATTATGCGCAGTGGTAAGATATTTTCTATCATGTATTATGTACATAATCTTGCATGTGTACCTGCTCTAAATCTAATAGTAGTAATACTGATATGATCAGCAGTGAAAAAACTGTTCTGCAAACTATCAGTATCATCAGTATATTTGGACTGATGCATTTAGTACTGTATTTTTTATAATAGTTCTTTTTCTTATGAAATGCAATATTGGACACTTGTGAAGTTGTGTATTTTTCTTTGTAATCCCTCCTCTCCCCATAATGAAGTTATGGTGGTATATTGGAATCACCGTGTCCATGTGTCTGCGTGTCTAGATTACATCTTCTGAACCGCTCAGCCTTTTGTAACCTTGGCATGATGGTCCATCATTATTACTATATTAGCCAGAGTATCATTCAAAACAATTGGTTTGCTTTCTTCATGCACAAGGTCTCAATGAGGGCTCATGCAGTTAAATGATAACTGTTTCTGCTGTGTTCTCTGATTTACGATTTGTTTTTGCAATTAGCCTTAGTTTGATGGTGGGTCATAATAATAATGGACAGCTTGTGTGTGTGTGTAGACATACACATAATCTGTGTTTTTTTTATATATATATGTGTGTGTGTGTGTGTGTGTGTGTGTGTGTGTGTGTGTGTGTGTGTGTGTGTGTGTGTAGACATACACATAATCTGTGTTTATATATATATATGTGTGTGTGTGTAGACGTACACATAATCTGTGGTCACAGGAATTGTTTATTCAAATTTGTGAAAAGGCCTGCCTAAAGAGGAAAGTCTTGAGCTGGGTTTTGAACTCAGACAGAGTGGGGAGATTTTGCAGACTGGCAAGCAACGAATTCCAGACAGATAGAGCCTTGAAACTGAATGAGCACTTACTGAAAGATTTCATAAGCTGGAGTGTCTTTTAGTAATCAGGGCTCCCATTAATGAGTATTTTAAGGAGGTCCCTGGGTCTCCCAGCAACAGCTCTCAGAGGGTTTCTGGGCAATTTTAAAGGGTCAAGTCTAATATGAAACAGCAGCTGTGCAGAAGTATTCTGCTTTGCATATGATGCTCTTGGTCCTTTCTACATATCGGTTCTGGGTTCAGTACTGTCATACAATGTCACTTTTAGTTGTACTCTTTTAGGTATGTTGGCTTATTATAGCAGTAATAGGTTTATTCAAAGGCCTATTCTCATAGTTCTCCATGTCAGTAGCATTCTGGTGGTTGGCAGCCCTGCCAACTCTGTAGATGTGTTTTATAATTATAGCATCCATCTGTCAGTATGAAAAGGATTTTTTAAGTAGCTTAGTAAGAAAGCAAAAGGTGGCACTTTCAAACATAAGACCATTAAAAAATAGTCTGAAACAAGTGAGAGTAACACTATGTTTCTTTGGAACAAATAAAACTAAACAGAATGAAGGGAAAAAGCTTTCACCTTTTCAAATTGCAAATACTATAGAGCACAGAGGTCACTCAAAAGCTAAGTTGCCTCTCTTGAATACTTTGGTGCTATATCTGAACAAAATATACTGTAAAAACTCCAGTGATCTTATTTTGACAGTTAAACATTCGCAACAAATTATTGTCATGTTAGAAGCCTTCACAATGACAGTCTGTACACAGGAATATTTTTATATTCAACCTTTTAGATGCAGAAGACCAAAACATCTCAATGTAGGGTATATAAAGCACTGACACACCTGGTTGATTGTTCCCGTCCCTGTTAAGCCATATGGTTTCTGGGGACATAAAAGCACCATTTGTCTCTAATAATTATGTCAACCCGACATCCAAGGACATTAACTTTTAAGCCCCACATCATCATAAAGCCCCTCATCATAAAACACCATGAAAGAAAAAGAAAGGTTGGTTGTCTTGTCCCTCCTGACATCTGCTACCCTGTCTGTCCCAAATAATGATATCAGCCGCACATCTGCTGCCCCTCATCATCGTCATTGTTTGGTGTGTGTGGGTGTATTTGTGTTTGATGTGTATCGTCCTCTGTACCTCATGAAGTTTGGGAGAATGTGTACTTGTCAGCAACAAGAGTAGAGCTCTGTTAGTTTCGAGACAGAAGATGTACAAATAGTTCACATGACCACATGTTAAGTCAATCAGAATAGGTCTGGACTTTAAAATAAAAGAAGAAGATTTTTTTAGTGCATCCCATGGGACCCTCTAGACGGAAGTTTAGTGCATCCTTTTCAGTTCTAGTGTGTAATGGACGCACATTTGTGTGTTAATGGGAGCCTTGGTAATATTGGACTGCTGTATACAAGGTCATGGGCACAGCAGAAGTTCAAATTATCAATGAATGTTTGTTCACATATCTTTTGTTCCATTGAATTTTTTCTGACCAAACTTGATATGGTGATGCATCATGAGCTGGAATGTCATGTAAAAAGATTGCTACTTTTAAGGTCAAGGTCACAGTGAGGGCTTATATAACCAAAATACAACTATTTCTTCTATATATCTGCTTAATTGCTTATCCTTTTGCAACCAAACTTAGTTTTGATGGTGCATCCTTATTTCCACAATATCAGCGATTCAGCATTTCTTATTGACTAGATGCTTGGTGAAAGTATGAAACGGTTTATACCTTGTACTTCTTAAAGTTGCTTAACCTTTTGGCTTGAGTATGATGCTAATAACCTGACCAAGTGCAAACAAATACATATTAATTATTATATTGACAATAAGTTTAGTAACACTGGCTTACACACTTATGGTATTTAGGCACTCAATGGGAGATATTTTGGTGTGTAAGACAACTTTCCTTGTTGTTATAATATGTTTGATTTAGCTACATTTCTGCTGGTTAGATAATAATGTAATCTTCAAAGACCAGGTAAGACACATATATTGTACCCAAAAGAATACAGCATTATGTAATATATTATCTGGATTCAGGTGAGGCAATGGAACAAGGTTTGCGAGACTGTTGCCGGTCTATTCGTCTGGGGAAGATCCTCATTCAAAGCGACGAAGACACACATGAGGCAAGAAGTGTCTACGCCAAGGTTCCCTATGATGTTTGTCGTCGTAAAGTTCTCCTCATGTACCCTATCATGAGTAAGTTGAGTGAACACCATGCACCAAGATCAACATGACAAGCAAATCCGATGAAGTTTGGGGATAAGATGAACATGAGGAGTAAACTAAATGATTGTTTTGAATAAGATTAACATTCTAAACATTCCTTACACCAGCTCCTTCTTGTCTATCCTCTTCTTTACTTCCTTCTTTTGTTGTCTGTCAATCGCCTTTTACCTGAAGAAGATGAATCATCAAAAGCACTTGTATGTTATTGTTTCTCTGTTTTTTTGTCTTATTGGTGAGTACATTTTCTTAGATCTGTTACATTTAGTCAACCTCAGCAGCAGTTGTTCTCTCATTCATAAGACTAACATGTGGCCAAGACTTGAGTAACGCTAACAGACCATGATTAGCCAGTCACTGCTGGATGTAGTGTTGTAATGAAGTACTGTTGTCATGCATGACATTGGAGGGGTATTTTGTCTTGGGGTCATGTATGTAAGTGTATTATCCTGAAGTGGACCTGTATTTGCATTTTCAGACACAGGTAACACAGTGGTGAAGGCGGTGAACGTGTTGCAAGAACACAATGTCAACGAACAAAACATCATTCTTCTCAACCTCTTCTGCACCCCACAAGGTGAGGCATATCGTGTAGCACTACTCACAGGCTTGCTGCATAGAGCAGACTATAAAGCATATGAAGGTACCTTACTTAGACAGGTGAACTGTTGCTTGTATAAATTTTGCATCCTGAGGTAAAGTGCTTTAGAAACATACCTTACTTAAATGGGTGAACTGTCACTTGTATAAATTTTGCATCCTGAGGTAAAGTGCTTTAGAAACATACCTTACTTAAATGGGTGAACTGTCACTTGTATAAATTTTGCATCCTGAGTTAAAGTGCTTTAGTAACATTTCCATGTTCTTCTTTGGTTTTATTCCAACAAATTCACACTTCTGTGGTTGATTTGTCTTTTTTTGTGGTTGCATTGTTTTCTTTCTGCCTTTCTTCTTTTTCTTTTTCTTTTTGAGGGGGGGAGGGGGGGTATTTTTATTACATTTACTCACTGATATCACTTGAATTTAGCTCATGCATTCATAAGAATTCATTTCAGTGACTTTGGGTCGGCCATGTAATGAAGAGAGACTCATTATTTGAGGTGAACACACAAGTGTACTTGCTCACACAACTCCAGGCCTGAATAACCTGCACACAAACTCTCACACAGATGCATGAACACACATGCACACACACATGCACCCACCCAAACACCACACACATACACACATGCGTGCACACAGACAGAGATGACAGTGATAGATCTGCAGCACAAAAAAGCACAAAGTGTTACCTGTTGAGCCACACCACACCAGTTTAAGTCCTACAGCTATTTGACACACAGGTGTCAGTATACAGATCTTTGGCACAAAAAAGTGTGAAGTATCAGTGACTGCCTTTATCAGAGGGTATAATTCAGTTCTGCATCACAAAAAAAGCACTAGCTGTTTCCTGTTGAGCCACACCGTGCCACATTAAGTTTAACAGCTATTTGCACACTGGCTGCCTTCATCTTTGTGCATGTATGTGCAGCGGTGCAGCAGATCCAAACCAAGTTTCCTGGGCTGACCATTGTGACGACAGAGGTGCACCCTGTCACACCAAACCACTTTGGGCAGAAATACTTTGGCACCGACTAGCCATGCATCAGACCTTCTACCTGTACTACCAGTGTTCATGGCATTTACCTGGTCAACTGCCAACATACCTGTTTGTGCCAGCATTTGTTTTCTTCTTCTTCTTCTCTTGTTTTACTTTAACAGAGAAGCATTTAAGCCATCTTGCAAAAACTGGGGCCATTTGGATGAGAGAACGTTTCTGGGCTGAGCAGAGGCCGGGGACTGAGAATACTGTTTGCTTTTGGCCCTGCTCAGGTGGAGGCGAGCCACAAATGCTTGGCTCTGCTGTGAAGCAGGGTTGACGTCAGTCTTGAAGTTTGAAAACTCTGGAGGAGGAGGATGCCAAGCTTGTGTTGAAGTGTGGTACAGATGACAGCTGTAACTGCAGCAGAGTGGGCCCAGGCCAAGCTGGGCTGAGCATGGGACCAGCCTGGGTCATAGTGTAAATGGCCCCATTATTATTTCTCTTTGGTCTGGGCCCTTGTTTGCTTCTACTTCATTTTTGTCAAGAATTTAGTCAGCTTTGATGGTTTACTCCTTTTTGTTGAATGTATGTGAGAAAAGCCAATGGAAACAACACAGAAACTATCAAATTTACAACAGCAACAAAGAAAACAAAATAGTTTTAAAATCGCAAGTACCAATGAGTCAACTTCATGTTGTTCAGCTGACATGACAGATTGGTTTCTTCCTCAGGCTTGAGAAAAAGAATCTCTTTGACATTGAACTGTTCTGATGATTTCTTCAACTGTTGGTCCCTCTGAGTGACAGCAGGGTTAGATGTTTTTTCCGTCTTATACTGCTTTACCTTTTCAGTTTTTTCTCTTCTTCTTTGTCTTCCATCTGAGTAATGTTTGCTATATCATTAATTTTTTTCCTTTTCTGCATTTTTATATGTCTGGGGTATGACTTTTTTTCTCTGGTCATGTTTGTTTTTCTTGATTGTAGTTTAAAAAAAATTATTATCAGAATATGTAATCATGCATGATGTTGCAACTCAGGTGTGTCCTTGAGAAATAAAAAAATTGTCATCTTTTTTGTGAAACTTGCCTTCAGCCAAAACGAAAATTCCTTACTTAAATTATGCTCCTGTTTTGTGTTAAATATCCCTTAAATGCATATCCTTCAAAGTCCACAGTTTTTCACGTTTTAGTGTTGTAACAATTATTTCAAAAGCTTATTGGTAGTATTTCAGTTAGTTAGCTCAAAAGAGAACAGATATTATATTTTTTATGTATGTACTGGATATTACGTATGTTACTTATGTTAGCACTTTACTGTGTGCAATATTTCTTGACAAGATCACCATGGAGTACTTTATGTTTAGAACATGCAGCTTTTGAAATCAGAATATGAAGTACTGTGTAGTTGGAATGCGAGGTGCTTTATAATGAGAACATGAAGTAGTCTGTAATTATAACATGAGATACTTTGTAATTAGGACACTTTTTGTTGGAATATAAGGTGTTTATAGTTAAAGCACGCTATAATACTTTGTAATGTTGTACTACTTTTTGTTTACTTGCAGGCATTTAAAAATTTTTTGTCAGAAGCAATGTCTTAATAGATGGCAGTTGCATGAATCAATTTTTTTTATTTTTTTTTAAGTCTGTTTCTGCTTTCAGCATTGGCACACTGTGTGTGTGTTGAGGCAGGTGTAGCAAAATCACTTGTCCTTCCAGGCTTTGGGCTTTAAAAAGTTTAAGTCCATTTTATCCTTATTATTTGTAATTTTTATGTTGAGCTTTTTGTTGCACATTTGAACAAAAGTGTGATGAGTCTTTTCACTAGCAACCAGTAGGGACACAAGACAAAAGTTGATTGACACTACCAGGTGACTGACACTACCGGGTGACAGTTATAGGCGCCAGAATAATCAACGTGTTGATTGTGGGCCCTTAAATGAAAGAAGAAGACTGACTCTAGCGGGTAACTGATTGACACCAACTGGGGTGATGTATTGACATTACCAGATGACTGATTTACACTACCGGGTAACAGATTGGCACGACTCAAGGTGACTCATTGATACCGCCAGGTGACTGATCAACACCTTCAGGTGACTGGCAATACTAGGTGACTGACACTACTGGGTGACTGATTATACTAGGTGACTGACACTACCAGGTGACTGACACCACTGGGTGACTGACAACACCATTACTAGGTGACTGACACTACTGGGTGACTGATTGACACCACTGGGTGACTGACAACACCAGGAGACTGACAACAACATGGGGTGACTGACACTACTGGGTGACTCATTAACACTGCTGGATGACTCAGTGCCACTACCAGATGACTGACTGACACTAGTGGGAGACTGCAGGAACTGAGCCAAGAAAGGAAGTTCCACTGAGGTGGTTTTACTTGACTGCTAATGCTCTCACAGCATGCTTGTTCTTCGGGCACAGCAATTACAAGTCTGAACAATGGATATTATTTGTCCAAAGAATTTTTTGACCCTTGTGTTGATCTGTGTGGATGACTGCATATATTTTTTTAGATGATTGTGTTTGTTTATGTGAATAATTTTCCTTGCATGGGTGGATGATTGTTTTTCTTTATATATGATGATGCTTATTTCCAAAAGTATGTGTTTGATGGAACAGTTTTGACTGTTGTAGACTTTTTGTTTTTCTGTCTGCAATTTCTGGTCACTCAAATGCTGGGGAAAATATTGTGTTTTTGTTGTGTAAGGCTGATAGCTTTGATTTAGAGTACTTGTTATTATTATTCACTATTTCTTATGTTTCATTTCTTCTCCTGGTATATGTGTTGCATGTTACTTTTATGTGACTCTGCTAAGTGTTTCCCAGATCCATCTCTGTTTTAGAATTGTGGAAAGGTAGCTGGAAACTTGCCATTGCTAGTGATCCTTTCTGATTCAGAGAACACCCAGATGTGCATGTGTTATGAATGAGCCAACACCAGGGAAATATTTTTGGTACTGGGCAAAAATAAAAGTCTCTTGAAGTTGTGTCATAATTAGGTTCTTCATTTTCATCCATTAGGTGGCCACAATCAGGTCGCTGAAAAATGCTGGTTGATGATACTGCCACTTTGAGGGGTCTGAGGCGAGAAACTTGGGGAGTCACCACTGATGTTTTCAAGACTGTGACTAGTTCTCCATGGTGTGTGTGGTGCTTCAGATTGTGCTGGGACCACTTTCTCTAAAAACCCTTCCCTTGACGCTGACTTCCAAGTGGAACTGTGATCAAGGCCCCAAAGGGAGGCTGGGAATGTGATGTCATCCTCCTGTCTGGAATCTCAGGGCTGTCATTTGATTCCCCTTTCCTATCTCCTGCCTCATTCTTCTGCCTGGTCCTCTTGCTCTTTCTGTCTTGTCATTTTTCTGCTAATGGTCCATTCTCCTGACTTTTATCCACAAGGCACTAAGAGAAGGGCTCTTTTGGACAGCGGCTTGAAGGTGGTAGGTGGTATGTGCAGCTTGCTGCCGTGTGGCACTGGTGTTTGCCAGTATGCATTTATATATTTTTTTATTGTTTCTGTCCATTCTTTTTAAATATTTTTCTTTGACATGGTATTGATGAATTAGACAGGGTTGGTCGACGATGCCGGCATGTCCAGGCCTTCTATGCTTGTCAGTATTGAAGGGGCTAACTCTTCAGAAGTTTGTGTGTTTTGTGTTTGTGTGGGGATCGGTTTTGTGGGGGTTTGTATGGGGGGGGGGGGGGGGGGGGGGGTTAACCAGGATCAAGGACCACCCTGAAAGGAGGCTGGGGATGTCTGGAATCTCAGACCTGTCCTTTGATTCCCCTTTTCTGTCTTCTGTCTTGTTCTTCTACTAATGCTGTTGCTCTTTTTGTCTTGTCAGTTTTCATTAATGGTCAATTCACTGGACTTGCTTCTAGAAAATTCTTCAGTATTTCTTGCCAGAAAGTAGGCTTTTTATGTGGCTCTTGCTTAGATGCTAGGAGATGATAGTTGGTGAGTGGTATGTGCAGACTGCTGCTATATGTACCATTACGCATTTATACATAAGACTTTAAAAAAAGATTTTTATTGTTCCTCTCATTTCCTTTTTTCGTACTGTTCTTTAATTTGGTATCGTTAAATCAGACAGAATGGTAGACAATACAAGCATTTTGTGTGCTTTTTTAACAAAGGCAATACTGAAGGGACTAATTCTTAAATAATATTAATAATGTTTGTGTGTGTTGCTTTGCATGGTTTGATTGGTACATTTGACCTGCCACCCTGAGACTCCGTTTTTGTTAGATTTTTAGGTGGCTTTAAATGAATGATTCCACTGTATAAGAACTGAGTTTGAGAACTTTTTGTCTTTTCTTGACAGATCCAGTGTATTTTTGCTGTTGTAACATTGATTTTTTTCTTTCTTCTTTTTTCTGAATGTATAATTTGTGTATAGCTTGGATTTTTCATTTTCTTGACAGATCTGCGTGTTTGTGACTGTTACCCTGGTGAAACAAGAATCACTGTACTCCTAGGAGACTAGGATTAAGTTGTAGAAAATGTAGTTTGTAGCTCCACCACTGCATGTGCATGATAGCGTTGTAGTGCCAGTGGCATTGTATATTGTTAGAGCTTGGTGTTTTCTTTCTGCATTTCATGTTATATATTTTGTGCATCAGCATTTCGTGTCATATATTTTGTGCAGTAGGACTCATCTGTCTAGCACACTCACAGCATCCCCCCCCCCCCATCCCCCATCACCCAACCCCTGTCCATGCTCCTCTCTAGCCCCATGTGTCCCTGCAGTCACATCAACACACTAAGCCATTTGAAGAGCCCCAGTACAATGTGGAGACAAGCCCAGTTAGACCAGCGACTTGCCCTATGTCACAACTAGCCCCATGTGTCCCTGCCTTGCCGAGCTCCATGCTTCCCTGCCCTTCTCCATAATCCTATGTGTCCTTACCCTTCTCCCTAGGCTACCTTCCTGTCTAGCTCCATGTGTCCTTACCCTTCTCCCTAGCCCTGTGGGTCCTTACCCTCTTCCCTAGCCCTGTGGGTCCTTACCCCTCTCCTTAGCCCTGTGGGTTCTTACCCTCCTCCCTAGCCGTGTGTCCTTAACCTCCATAGCCCCACATGTCCTTACCCTCCTCCCTAGCCCCAAGTGTCCTTACCCTCCTCCCTAGCCCCATGTGTCCTTACCCTCCTCCCTAGCCCCATGTGTCCTTATCATCCCCTTTAGCCCCAAGTGTCCTTACCCTCCTCTCTAGCCCCATGTGTCATTACCCTCCTCCCTAGCTCCGCATGTCCTTATTCTTCTCCCTAGTCCATATGTTCTAACCCCCCCCCCCCCCCCCTCCAGACCCATGTGTGTCTGCCTTCCTCTGTAGTCCCATGTACGTCTGCCCTCCACCCTAGTCCCATGTATGTCTGCCCTCCACCCTAGTCCCATGTATGTCTGCCCTCCTCCCTAGTCCCATGTATGTCTGCCCTCCACCCTTGTCCCATGTATGTCTGCCCTCCTCCCTAGTCCCATGTATGTCTGCCCTCCAACCTAGTCCCATGTATGTCTGCCCTCCACCCTGGTCCCATGTATGTCTGCCCTCCTCCCTAGTCCCATGTATGTCTGCCCTCCTCCCTAGTCCCACACGTATCCACCTCAGGAGTCCCACGTGTGTCTGCTTTTCAGTACAGTGACAGCACCCTACAGTATCTGCCTTCCTCTCTGCATCATTTGCTACTTACAAGTGTACAGCTATGTTGGCAGAAACATTCTTGCCCCATTTACACTTCATTGAATGTTTTCAAGTGCTGTTCAAGGAAAGCTTGCCAGTAGGCTGGATGCACTTTGGGACCGTCAGTAGACAGGACATGAAATATATGGCTGTCTTGTTTAGAATACAGGGAAAGCATTTGAATTTTGATATGGACTTGAAAATTGGTTTGTATAACAAATGCTTGCTTTAGTTTAATCAATTTCTCTTCAGTTACACCATCACCTGTGCATTTTTGATGGTAACGCTTGATATTTCATTATGAATGTTTACTTGATTTGTGTGTTCATTGCTGTTGTTTTCAGTTCAGTATTTAGAAATGTCTTTATTATTGTCATTAATGTTTACAAGTTACAAATTCAGCCACCTGTTTTAACAAATACCCCATGTCAGGGGGACCATTTTTGATATTACTTAAACACTGTTGTCTGTTGCAAAGGCACTTGAGACACAAAGATATCGATGTTCTGGTTGCATCTGCCAGTCTGGTGTGTTCATGTATGATAAATTAGTACTTTCACAACAAATGGTTTCCATGATTGTCCGTCAGCTTGAAAGCGCAAAACCTTTTCAGTGCTAGCTATTTTTTAAACCATGATGGTTATGAATATAGTAGTTAGTACAATAGTGATCATGTTAACATGTTGCCTCCCTGCTGTCTACTTTGATGTATAATGGAAGCTTCTGAACCCTTTCCCTGCCAACCAGTTTGTAGCGTGTGTGCAGTAGAGGGTTCAGGCTGCCAGTCACCTGGACATTTCCGCCAATCAAAACGCCACAGTCAATATTGCATGCGGAAAAGCTGAAGAATGGCCACCATGTTTTCATCACCGACCAGCTGAAGCACAGCAGTGGAGCAAAAGCTGGTCGGTTTGAGAAAAAACCCTTCAGAATACATAATGGTGCACATTCACTGGGGACAAGAGATATCAGCTGCAGTCAGTGAGGCTAATTGTAGTCATCTGAATGGTGAATCAGACTCCAGTCACAGTCATGCATTCCACCAGTCAGCGCAGTACTACATGGTGGTCAGATTGAAAGCTTGCTGTGGTCACTGTCACGACTTAGTCTAAGTTGATGTGGGTCCACCAGTATTGCAAGGCAAGAACTGGGCTGGAGTGATTGTTGGTGATCACAATACATGCATTGGTGAACAGCTATCAGGTTGGGATTGTTCTGAATATGAGACCAATGCTCCCTGTACTTGTGGTCCTCTTGCCTTTTAACCAGCAGTGTTTGGTAATTGTAAAAGTTACAGACTATTTTCTCCCCTTTTTGTCTGCATCCAGAAAACGAGTTCCATGAACCTCAGGTACCTGTTATACGCTACGCCCTCATGTCAGAGAGAAATGCAAACTTAAAAGAAATCTGTCACTGCTGTCAGTTGAGCTAGACATCTTTCACAGCTGTCTGTCCAGGTAGAAACTTTTCACAACTGTCTGTCTAAGGCTAGAGATCTTTCACAATGTCTGTCCAGGTAGATGCTTTTCACAGCTGTCATTTGAGCTAGAGATCTTCACAGTTCTGTCTAGGTAAAAGCTTTTCACAGCTGCCTATAGCTAGATATCTTTCACAACCATCTGTCCAGGTAAAAACTTTCACAGCTGTCTGTCTAGTGAGACCTTTGACAGTTCTACACATAGCTACATTTGACAAAACACTCAGATGCTGTTATGTGTTAATTTCACAAAACCCTCACTCTGTACAACCCTTTCACAGCTGTCTGTAGCTAGAGATCTTTCGCAGCCATCTGTCCAGGTACAATAACTTTTCACAGTGGTCTGTCTGTAGCTATAGAGACCTGTCAAGCCATCAGTAAAAGTACAAACCTTTCACAGCTGTCTGTAGCTAGTGACCTTTCAAGCCATCAGTAAAGGTACAAACCATTCACAGCTGTCTGTCTGTAGCCAGATAACTTTCACAGCTGTCTGTCCATGTACAAACCTTTCACAGCAGTCTGTCTGTAGCTATAGAGACCTTTCAAGCCATCAGTCCAGGTACAAACCTTTCACAGCAGTCTGTCTGTAGCTATAGAGACCTTTCAAGCCATCAGTCCAGGTACAAACCTTTCACAGCAGTCTGTCTGTAGCTATAGAGACCTTTCAAGCCATCAGTCCAGGTACAAACCTTTCACAGCTGTGTGCCAAATGAGAGACCTTTGACAGTTCTACATACAGCTATACTTCACAAAACCCTCATCTGTTGTGTGGTCATTGCTTGTTTCACAACTGGAGAAAAGAAGAAAAAAACGGCATCACATGATATGATGCAAACTCACCTACAATATATGTAACAGCATATGGGGGAAGGTGGGGAACCACAGACAGAACTCTAACAAGTGTGCGCCTTAGTGTTGGTAGTGCTGTCGCTCAAACTTGAAAATGTTAAAAAAAAATGTTGCACAAAACACCAGACTGTTTCCTGGTGGAGAGGGAAGCCAATTTTGACTTACTGGATGCATTCACGTGTAATGCACAAAGTCCTTGACTAATAAACATGCATTGTGGTTCTGGAATGTTGATGCGCTGAATCATGTTAGAGGTTAAAACTCCAGTTTCATACCCATGCTTGTCACTGTATCATTGTGCTATTCATCTCAAGGTGCTGCATAAACTGTCACAGCCAACTATGTACCCATCTTTTAGACTACTGTTGTTGGGGGATGGGGATGGAACCATTAATATTTATAACCAGCATGTTGTGATGGGGAAGCATGGGACAGAATTTAGGATCCCCTCTGTTCAGAATCCAGAGCTACCGAAAGGTAGGCTGGCTTTGTGCCCGCTTGCTGCTTTTCAGTTCATTCAACTTCATTTTCTCCCAAACCTCTTAAAACGGAAACTGACATGTGTGATATGTGATGAGTCAGATGCTTTTACCCGTGATTAGGTGAACTTTGTTTCGCCCTGTTGTGACTGGCTGGAAGTGTCAAAGAACTAAGTTATAGCTGAAAGTCTTGCATCCCTCAGACATTGTCCCCATGTTTTTAATGAAAACTGACAACAGGAAAATTTGGATATCCTTGAATATGCAGCTGACTCAGAACTTTGAAGGCCAGAGTATCATTTACCCTTGTTTTGATGGCTGAAGCTGCAAAAATTAAATGACCTGGGACTCTGGTGAAGGAGTGTGTAGTTCCAGCAGCTTTTTGTGTGTGCTGTGTAGTGGGACCAAGGATGCAGAAGTCAGCAAGTCCACACTGCTAAGAAGCCAGAGCTGTTGGTGGGGTCTCTCTTTTAAGTATGGAATAGGTCAGAATATAGCTCAACATGCTTATAAAAACTCAACTTTTGTCTCTTGCGTCTTCCCAGTTCATTCTTTTCTTTGCGATTCCAATCTTCCCAGTTCATTCTTTTCTTTGCAGTTCCCATCTTCCCAGTTCATTCTTTTCTTTGCAGTTCCCATCTTCCCAGTTCATTCTTTTCTTTGCAGTTCCCATCTTCCCAGTTCATTCTTTTCTTTGCAGTTCCCATCTTCCCAGTTCATTCTTTTCTTTGCAGTTCCCATCTTCCCAGTTCATTCTTTTCTTTGCGATTCCAATCTTCCCAGTTCATTCTTTTCTTTGCAGTTCCCATCTTCCCAGTTCATTCTTTATCAACCCCCCAAAAAAACTAAACTATTTTCTGACATCAGGTTACAATTTTCTGGATCAGTCAGACTTGTGATAAGATGAAAAGTGTTTCTTCCCCAAGTAACCTGCATATGGTGGACTGGTTTCTCTCTACATTTTGCATTTCTTTTTGACATGAGTATATAGTGTTGCAACAGTCCATTGCATTGCTGCCTCTCTCACTTTGTGCATTATGACCAAACCTTGACCATGTGGTTTTATTATGTATTATTATGTATCTGATGAATAAATATTTTCATACAGTGCAGGTTTGTGATTGCGTCTGCTGTATATTTGTTGTGACTGCATGCATGCACATGTGTGTCTACACTGGTATATACCCCCTCCCCTCCAGAACACATGAAAACTGAATCAGGGGTTTGTTCAAAATGCTTCCTTGATTTGACTAAATTTCTAAATTTAGTTTTGTTCATGAAGGAGAATGGTACTGGCTGCACACAAGTGTTGTGCAAATAATTTCCTGCTTGAATTCCAGCCTCTCACAATTCTCAAGTAAAACAAACTTCTCAAGAACAGAATGCCTGGTCAGCTGAACCTGTTCTCAAGACTGATTAGGAAGCAGCACCAAAAATGTAACATGTTCCCAGTAAAATGGTCAAGACTTCAGTGTGCAAGAAGTAAGCCAGGGTACTTTGCAGTATTTTGGGAGATCTACATCCCTTCTCATTTAAATCTGGTATTAAATCATAGTTCAGGAGCTGTGTGAGAGTCGATGTGGCCGTCCTGAGCTGTCCATCCTAACGAGCCTTCTGGTTTCCGTGGATGTAAACAAATAATTGAGCCATGCTTCGGTATTGGTCACAACTTGTCCCTAATATGTCAACTGACATCTGAGGACATTAAGCATCACTTCATCATCTGGTATTAAAGAACCAGCACATTTGGAAACAAAACCCTTCACATGTTTGGGAAAGCCAGTTCCTTCAAATTATCAATACACATCAGGTGAAAAAATGGTGTGCATGCTCATGCACGCACACACACACACACACACACACACACAGATAAAACAGCACACACACACACACACCAATGCAAAAACCATTAGGAAAAAATTTGTTTATTGCCGAGCTGCTTTCTTCTACAGTTAACATCTTTCATCTGAAAAGCATTTCCATGGAGACACACATCAAAAGTTCTATCACACAGTTTATCCAATTTTCCAATGAAATGGTACATCCATTTAATAACACTGGGGTAAAAATATTTATTCTCCCTCAAACAAAGCAAGTGGACTGCTACTTTCTTTTTTACACTGTTGTGCACCAAACAGGAACTGACCTACGAGTAATACGTTATAATAATAAATTAACTACATTATAAGCATCAAGATTATAAGCATCAAGATTATAAGCATCAAGACTATCTCAAAATACACAACAATGGAACGGACATTGGTCAAGTTCAGATACAGCCACTGCCTGGAGCCAATGGATTGTATGTGGGAGGGACCAGTGGTATAGCAACCTTGGACATTGGTCAAGTTCAGATAGAGCCACCCTGGGATAAACGCCACACTTGGAGCCTGCCCTCTTGCAGCCTTAACCGCCATGATGTCACTTAAAAATGACCAATAAAAGTGCAAAATCATAAACCCTTAAGCCTTTCTGTTTTCTTTTCACACACTTGTATGAAAGGAATTTCATTAAAACACGTAGCATTGAAAGTACATGTGTTATAGAACAGAAAATATTGTTTGCAGGCACATCAGTGCATCTTTCAGCCAGGAAACTTTACAGGCTAGGCCAGTAAAGGGGTTAAGGGGGAACCAATCTCAAGACAAGCTGGTCTGAAAAGGTGCCAGTATTTCCACCTGCAGGCTTCATTCTGGTGGTTCTGTCAACATTTACAGTACAGAAGCACTCGTTTGCATCAAACCCCAGCTCCTTGGGCGCAGCACAGCCATGGTGGTTTGCTCTTTACTGATGGGGAGCAGAAAAAGGTTGGCTCCTGAGGTATTTGATATTTTTGCCACACCTTCCAGCCTTCATCATGACATCACTATGCAGAGTGCTGGACACAAAATGGTAGCACTCGCAGCTGTCGTTTTGTGACTTCCAAACATCTTCTTTTTTCTTTTTTTTAACTGGACCAATAATTAAGCAAAAACAAACAAACCAGGTGTCTTATTTTTCATTCCATTCCTGCTGATAGGGCCCATAATACTTCTTTGCTCCAATTCCCCTATATTTCCCCAACACTTGTCTAGATGAGAACTATCACACGGATGCTTGATCACTTTGTCTGCTTTTTGTGTTAAAAAAAGAAAGAGAATTCCCCCCCTCCAAATTCTCACTTGAGAAAATAAATAAAACGCTGTACCACCAGCAGAATGGCAGCACTGAGCTCAGCCCAGCCAACAACAGGTACAAAAATACATTTGTTCGTAACTTGTACAGTCATGTTCAGAAACAAATGTCATAACAAGCTTGTTATTAGAGATATTGCTAACTGTGTAAGTATAAACACAGCAGATGCTAAATACCAGATTGCTGTTTTGTGATTGCATGCAGCCAGTAGTGTGTACATTAGTTGCCATATAAGGAATGAGTAGAATACACTATTGCACACACTCATAATATACACAGCACTGATTGTGCTTTACACTAGAACAAATTAGAACACATGTGACTATATACTGCATGAGTAAATGTAACAGAACTGAGTAAATGATGACAAAAAATATCTACTCATAAACTGACGTCTTATAAAGTGACGTCTTTAATACCAATTAATTCCTGTATCACACACTACAACACCTAAACTACAAAGGCAGATTCAAATCCTATGTGGACTAATGACTACTACATACTACTAGCAAAAGAATATCTTTAAATCAGAGAGAGGGTAGACATTTGCTTAAACAAATGCCAAAAAGACATGTCTGGCAATGGGTCACCAGCACAGCACACATTCAAAATATTGATGCAGGCCCTGAAGATGCGGTAAAAGGTCAAATGATTTTCTCAATTTTCTGGTATTTAATTTTAAGTACATCAGCAGATATGTAAAGGTTGTTGAACAAAAAATGAGACAAAACAAAAATATTGATCAACAATTTAAAATGTAAATGTTAAACAAAACAGCATCAACTGTTCATGAACTCATAACCAAAACATATAAACAACTCTTAAGTTCGTCAGCAAAGAAAATTATCAACTGATGACCCCCAGAAAACTCTCTTAACTGACTGAAAAAGATAAACTCAGTTGCTGAACAAAAGTAAATTCTCACAAATGGAGGACTACAGTCAAAAAGAGAAAAAAGAAAAAAGGACGAAACTGAGATTTCAACCTACATTCTGCACTCAGTACACACAAAACACTAAAAAAAATAACCAAACACAGTCACCAGCTCAAGAAATACAAATTTCAAGACTTATAATTAAAACATATCCAAACTTTATAGAATCAATAACAGTTTCAAGATTGGTTATTTTGATAAATCCGGTGCCAAATCTGTTACTTTTAATTTTTCACTTTCCCAGCCCTCCCCAAACACACACACACTCCCCATTATATTGCCCAGCAAAATATACTTCTCTAATTGACCCAACAACATGTATCACAGCAGTCTTCCTTTCCTACAACTGCAACAAACTCATTACTGATGATCATAGGTGTCAACCCCCTTGGGGCGTAGACCGTAGTCCAGAGTCTGTGAACCTGCATTTCCCTTATGCACACCAGGGTCTTTTGTTTTTTCACTGGTAGCAGCAGCATTTTGAATTCCAACCGGCACATGCGGCAGTGGAAGGAAGAAGCAATGTTGTGCTAAATACGCATGAACGACTTCAAATCTCACTTCCGACAAGATTTCTTAGCCTTTTGCACTAGGCCAGTCAATGTGCATTTGGCAAGGGCATGTGTTGGCTGCTCATTCAACAGTTTTTCAGTCTTTTTGCTCAGTTTAAAACAACAACAAAAACTCATGTAAATTATGTTTTCCTGTATCCATTTTCCAGTATGGCCATATCCCCCCAAACTAATGATTTTTTTTAATTTTATACTGGTAAACTGTATTGGATGACAGGTATGCATGATCTGCTGTTACAAAGGATGAATACCTCACAAACTTCGCAATACTTAACCAAGGCAATTAATACCCCCCCCCCCCCCCCCTTAAAACATTACTAAAGATAAATGCAACAACAAATTGATCGCTGTAAAAGTTGTGTAACCAAGTTCTCCTGGTCAAAAACACTGATGAAAAGCATCTGATGAAAACTGTTTCAAAATCACTGTCAAGAGTAATAAACATGCTGCTGCTGATCTTGTGCTGCAGGAAAATGCATTGCAATGGGTCAACCTTAACACACTGTTGCACACCAAGAGACAGTAGTGAGTCCAGACTGCCATAACACTCTGGGCATGTTTCACTCAGATCAGTAAACAATATGGCAAGAAGGATGGAAAGGTCAATCAAATGTGATTTGAAAGGTCAGTCATACATCGTATTTGATTCACAGGGTGAGTCATGGTAACAGGTGGGAGAAAAACCATTGTTGTCTAGGTCAATATTATTCCCCCTCTTGGCTCATCAGAGGACAGAGTGTGGGTGAGGGGATCGTCAGATGGCAAAAATGGAAATGATCGTGACTTAGAACCATCCATTTCGGTCCTGGCAATCTGAAACCGAATAAAAGATACAAAATTTATGACACTTGTTATGTAAAATTATAACCCGAGACAGCTGATCCAAGGATAACTTTATGACCTAGGTTTTGCTTATCAAAAAAAGTGTCCCCAGATATACTACCCCTCTTTCACACCCAGCTCTTTATGGTACAATGTCTCTGTACTCATCATAGACAACCCCTCCTGTCAACCCTGCTCTTTACAGCACAATGTGCAAGAACCCCTCAGTGAAGTCTCATCTTTTACACCCAGCTCTTTGTGGTACAGTGTACATCAATCCCTCATCAAAGAACATCCCTCATTTGCAACTCTTCATGGTACAGTGTACATCAATGAACCCCTCATCAAAGAACATCCCTCTTTTGCAACTCTTCATGGCACATTGTACATCAATGAACCCTTCATCAAAGAACATCCCTCTTTTGCAACTCT
Source organism: Alviniconcha strummeri (assembly GCA_963584105.1). Lineage (NCBI taxonomy): Eukaryota > Metazoa > Mollusca > Gastropoda > Provannidae > Alviniconcha > Alviniconcha strummeri. The sequence continues at coordinate 3,168,775 of OY757544.1, forward strand.
TCATGGTACAGCGTACATCAATGAACCCCTCATCAAAGAACATCCCTCTTTTGCAACTCTTCATGGTACAGTGTACATCAATGAACCCCTCATCAAAGACTGCCCCTACTGCAAACCCCTCTCTTATGGTGCAATGCATTATGAACTCCTCGTCAAAGACCAACTCTCTTTTACAGCTCTTCATGGTACAATGTACAATGTACAGAAACGCTCATCAAAGACAGCTCTTCTAGGTACAATCTACATAAACCCTCATCAAAGACCACCCTTCATTTTAACAGCTCTTCTCAACACAATCTGCATAAACCCTCATCAAAGACCACCCCTCATTTTAACAGCTCTTCTCAACACAATCTGCATAAACCCTCATCAAAGACCACCCCTCATTTTAACAGCTCTTCTCAGTACAATCTACATAAACCCTCGTCAAAGACCACCCCTCATTTTAATAGCTCTTCTCAGTACAATCTCATTTTAATAGCTCTTCTCAGTACAATCTACATAAATCCTCATCAAAGACCACCCCTCATTTTAACAGCTTTTCTCAGTACAATCTGCATAAACCCTCATCAAAGACCACCCCTCATTTTAACAGCTTTTCTCAGTACAATCTGCATAAACCCTCATCAAAGACCATCCTTCTTTACATCCAGCTCTTTGAGGTACAAGCTACATGAACCCTTCATTGAAACAAACAACAAAACAAATCCCCCACTAACAAATATTCATGGTGTAAGCTCCATAAACCTCTCATCAAAGACCAACGTTCTTTTTCAACTCTTCATGAAGTTCATGGTGTAATTAATGTACAGGAAACCCTTGTGATCAAAGACCATCCCTCAGGCCACTTTTTGACTTTCACCGTGGGCTTCCATTGGGTGTTTCAATTTTAACACAGGCTGAGAACTTAAGTTCCGCACAAGCTTTACGAGGACTCGGAGGAGATACCCATTCATTTAAAGATGCCCTGCATCAGTGCTTATATTCAAAACTCACCAAATCTTGTTACCTAATTAAAGGAGAATAATCACAGAAAGAGACTGCGCTTAAGCAGAGATCTAATACGTGTGTCATTGTTGTTGATAGTTTTTTTAATTTAGTGTTATTCTCCGCTCTTGAGCAGACTCAGATGTTAGATCCTGAAAAGGTGATGCCACAAGATCCCACAGACACAAGCTATTTTACATCTGTTACTGCTGGTCACAAGCAGTTATGCCTTCAGAAAATGACCAATGGCTGCAGGCTTCAAAGCTTAAAGCCCTGGCCCTTGGCGTTATCAGTTTCTTCTGCTTCTTCTGTCTGAGGATATATTTCTAAAAGCTCATTCGTAGATAAGGCACAGGTGAGTTATGCACTGTAAATGGTATTATCACAGCAGGAAACATGTGCCAGACATGAAGCTGCCAATCACAAACAAGTAAAGGTATGCTAAATATTATCAGTTTTCAGTATTGTAACAGTAAACACCTACCAGCAATGAAGGTGTCACTCATAATTGTCTGGCGTCTGCAATAAAAAATATAAAAAAGTATTAAACTGACAAACATTTCACACAGCTAACTTAGCTCACTTTCATGCACATGTCTCATGTAACAGAATGTACTTGTCCCCTCCATAAAGTGACTAGAAATAAGAAGAAGAAAAAAAGAAAAAGAAAAAGAAAAAAAAACTCAACAGGATAACATTACATCCAAGATCTGTCAGCACATGGGAAATATGGCACAGTGGTAACAGCTATGCAAACCTTTTTCACCAGATTCCGTGTGTGACAGCACACTACCAGGTGTGACTGTGACTGTGAAGTTGACGACTTTAAAGGGGACCCCAAGTGAAGAGACATCATCAACATGAATGGAGTAAAAATTAGAACACACACACTCACAACAGTTCTTCAATTGACTTAATTTTTAGTCCAGTTTCTTAAAAACTGATGTTTGAAAGTCATGAAAACATAGCTAAGAGCACTATCCTTTTAAAGATGCCTGTGACATCATACACAAGAATGGCATGTGTGGCAGAAGTATATATTATGTCATGATCAAGCCTGATAATGACATAACAGATAATGCCAAAGGCCTCTTCATTAGTAAACAGAGAATCAACACAGCTGTACCCAGGGAGCTCAAATTTGAAGCAAACTGGTACTTTTGTTGAATAAGTAGTGACAGAACTGTACAAATGGAAATGTTTGCACATTTCATATATATCAGGTTACTTGTCCCCTTTAATAAAGTACAGTCTGTTGTACCAAGTGTGTGATGTTTATTTCATTTACTTGGCTCTCCTTTAATAAAGTACAGTCTGTTGTACCAAATGCATGATGTTTATGTCCATGTGCTTGGGGTCCCCTTTAATAAAGTACAGTCTATTGTACCTGGTGTGTGATGTTTATTTCATTTATTTGGGGTCCCCTTTAATAGAGTCTGTTGTACCAAGTGTGTGACGTTTATTTCATTTACTTGGGGTCCCCTTTAATGAAGTACAGTCTGTTGTACCAAGTGCATGATGTTTATGTCATTTACTTGGGGTCCCCTTTAATAAAGTACAGTCTGTTGTACCAGGTGTGTGACGTTTATTTCATTTACTTGGGGTCTCCTTTAATACAGTCTGTTGTTCCAAGTGTGTGATGTTTCTTTCATTTACTTGGGGTCCCCTTTAATAAAGTACAGTCTGTTGTACCAAGTGCCTGTTTATTTCATTTGTGTCTGAACCTATTTGCAATAAAGTGGACTGGGCCACCAAAATCATTTCTTTTTAGCAGAAGCATATCCAAACAGAACAGAAAACACACAGACAACATACACTCAGGATTCCTAAACAAAATTATATCTATACCAGTTGGTTATCTGAATGTGTTGATAAAGAAATTTAGATTTTTAATTATTTTTTTTTATTTTTTTTTAACATGTATTCTGATTCAAATTTGCAAAGAAGACCATTTTTACAGCATACATCATAAAACAACCCAAGTTAATCATGCAAGTAAATTCTACTCGTTCTACGTGTACATTATCATGACAACAGTTGTCTTCAATTCAGGCATTGTGACCACAGTCGCTGATTCAAACAGCACATACATTACAAAAAGCAGTGATATTAAGCACTTCAAACACAGTTTCAGTTAGTTACTAACTAGTATGTGCAAATGTGAGAGCTCTACAGATGATTCTGCAGCTAAATCTGATGAGCTGCTGTTCCAGTCTGCCCAGAATCAGCTTAAGCTGGTGTGAACATGAAACTAAAGATATAACATGTAAGATTCTAAGAGGAAGTAAACTGATCTACGTGTGGTGACTCTGCCTTCAACACACACAAGAAAATGGAGACAGTGTTGCTTGTCTGTGTAGAATCAGTTGTGGTGGTGACAGTGTGATGTATTGGTGTTAATCACATTGGAAGGTTACAGAGCCAGACTTGATGTGTGAGCTTGCTTGCTGAAATTCCAGAGGGTCACAAGCAACTGCACAGGGTCACAACTATTACCAAGCATACTGTAGATTTCATTACGACTGCTACACATGTGTGCACATGCTCGCTTGCACGCACACACACACACACACACACACACACACACACACACACACACACACACACACACACACACACACACACACACACACACACACGCACGCACGCACATACACACACACACACATGACAAAACCGAACCCTGGACAGACACAAATATGTGACCAATGGACTGACTTCAGTACTGTAAGGCATGGCGGCCATAGGTCACATGAAACCTGTACTTTTAGCCAGCAGTCTTCATGATGGAAAAAGTCTGTTCTTTTTTTCCTTTTGATCAAGCTAAAATTGACCAGAATCAAACTGCAAAAAGTTTTGCTCTGTAGCAACAGATTCTGGGGCAAAACAAGTTACAAAGAAAGAGCACTACTGCCACTCTTTCATCAGTGTGACACTTCCCACAGCTTCTACCATGCAGTGAATCAATCAGACAACACCTATATAAACCATAAAGACATGCAATTGGTTTTTACGGATCTCTAAACATTATGTCAGAAACAATCCACAGTCTGATCACACAATTAACGCACACAAGCAATTATACAAAATCAGGATGTTGAAATACTGGCTCGTCAATCTACCCAACCATCATGATGTCATAAGCAGGAAACATTAGGTCAATGTTGGCAACGTGGATTTCATTCTCTGTTTCATCATGCTTGTCTAAAGACATGCATTGTTATTGTAATGCATCATTAACCTGCTTCAGTCAAGTCGCTCATTTGCCTCCTCCTGCATGGTCAATAAAACAAGGACAAAAGAAAACATACTTTCAACAAAGCACAAGTCATCTCTTGATCCAGAACAGAAATACCTGCACATTCACCAACATAAACGGTGCACAAGAAATATATATACATATAAAGCTTAATAAAAATGAAAACTAGTTTATTGCTTCAGAAAATGGAAGAATTTGAACTACCAGTTGCTTCCAAACAAAGATGTGAATGCAAGTCAAATTTCAGTTTAGTTCAAGACAGTATCTATGTGCCTGGTAAAGCCCATATGCACTCCACCCAGTCTCTCAAATGTTTTCCCAATGTTGCCTTTGAAGCAGTTCCACTGTTCATCAGATTGACAATGGCCTTTTATCATCCTTTCAAGGAAGATTGTTGTGGCCTCCTCTCTTTATGCATGTCAAAGTCAGAAGACTGCATGATCTGAAAACTTCTTGCAAGTGGAATGAATTCAACTGGTCTAACAATAAGGCCTTCCTTAGTGACAGTCAACACAATCAATAGAAAAAAGGACTGACAGCATACAAGAAGGTAAAGCACTGGAGAAATATTTCAGTCAGCATTCATAAGTGTGTGTGTGTGTGTGTGTGTGTGTGTGTGTGTGTGTGTGTGTGTGTGTGTGTGTGTGTGTGTGTGTGTGTGTGTGTGTGTGTGTGTGTGTGCGTGCGTGCTCAGCCCTTCAGTAATGAAAAAGTCTGTCTTTAATCCTGCAGTTACCTAAAAGTCCTATTGACTTTAATCCTGTAAACACCTAAAGCCCTATTTCCATAATCCTGCAGTCATATAAAGTCCTACTGTCTTTCATCCTGCAGTCACCTAGAAGTCCTGTTGATTTTAATCCTGCAGTCACCTAAAAGACCTATTGCCCTTAACCCTGTAGTCACCTAAAAGTCCTAATGTCTTCACCCTTTCAGTCACCAACAAGTCACAAGTCCTACAGCCTTTAATCATCCAGCCATCAGGTCATACTGTCTTCAGCCCTGCATTAATCTGAAAATCATACTGTCTTCAATATTGCAGTCACTCAAAACAGTTGTCAACAATCCTGCACTCACCAAAACCTCCTACTGTCTTTACCGACTTCAGCCCTGAAGTCACCTAAAAGTCCTATTGTCTTTAATACTGCAGGCTCCTGAAGTCCTATTGTCCTTAATTTTGCTTACTGTCAATGTGTTAAGCCCTGCGGTTATCCAAGTCCAACTCTTCTCAGACTTGCAGTCACTACAAATCATACTGTCTTTGTCAAGAAAGTTTTCAATATATTCTCCTCTACGTAAGGTTTTGCTATGGCTTTGTTCATTTGCAACATTCCAATGTCAGCAACTTGAATAGTGTGTGTGTGCATTGTATCATAAGGTTTGTTGCACTTATACCTCTTCAAATGGGGTTATGGCTTTACTGAATACAATTTCTGTATTCTGTATACTGTCTTTAGCCCTGCAGTTACTAACAATCATACTGGCTTTAGCCCTGCAGTCACTACAGATCATACTGTCTTAAGCCAAGCAGTCACTACAAATCATACTGTCTTAAGCGAAGCAGTCACTACAAACCATACTGTCTTTAAGCCCTGCAGTCACCTAATGTCAGGGCTGTCCTAACTTCTGCTCAATATCTTGTGGCACGATGCTCCACTGGAAACCAAGTATAACTCTTTGATGAAACGTTGGCAAGACTTCCGCTGCAAAAAAACAAACAATTAAGATCCAAACAAAATTTCACCTAAAAATAAAAGTGTTAATATCACTCCATGCTGTTTGTAAACAAGTGTAAAGGTGCTACTGTTGGCTCATCACACAACTGCCTGTTAATAAAATAAAATAAACCATGGTAAATGATTCCATGCCATTTCACAAAAAAAGGTTCAGAAATTCAACAGGCGGAAGAGAAAACCAGCCGATTTTGAAATGTTTGAAACAGGTTGACAGGCATCCACTTGGGTGGCAAGAGTATACACAGCAAACTTGTCCATGCGGTTTTATTGAGAAAATGGTGGTAGTCTCAGGGGAAACAGAATTAACAGCTACGAAGTCCAAAAGGGTCTATGTACACACAAGTCATCTTCACCTGGGCATCAACCTACATTCCATGCTGTTGTCACACTGTAAGGCTGCGAGCCAAAAAGGGGGAGAGCACTCCACGCTGGATGCAGCAGGAGTTACCTTTCCTCTACTCATCACGAGCCCGGCGCCTACGTCGGCGAGCTTCCCTGTCTTCATCAACTGCAGCCTCAGCTTCTTCCTGTTTCTGCCGCTCTTCCCTTCGCCTCCTGCGTCTGGCCTCTCGGTCATCTTCCTCTGGCTCGTTCTCAGCTGCAGCAGCTTCTTCACGGCGACGGCGACGCCTAGCTTCACGCTCATCCTCCGCTGGCTTCTCCTCAACCTCCTCTTTTTTCTCCTCCTCTGCCTGCCTCCTTCGGCGTCTGGAAAATGACGTGTCCTCTTCTTCAGGCTCTTCAGCCAGACGTTCTGCCTTCAGTCGTCTCAATCGCTCAGCTGGGCTCTCTTCTTCTTTCTTCTCCTCTTCCTTTTTCTCCTCCTCTTTGGTTTCTTGCTTCTCCTCTTCCTTTTTCTCTTCCTCTTTGGTTTCTTGCTTCTCCTCTTCCTTTTTCTCTTCCTCTCTAGTTTCTTTCTGCTCCTCCTCTTCCTCCGGTTCTGCAAGTCCCCTTTCTGCTTTGAGACGTCTCAATCTTTCAGCTGGGCTTTCTTCCACTTTCTTCTCCTCCTCCTCCTCCTGCTTCTCTTCTTCTTTCGAAGGTTCCTCTTTTACTTCTTCTTCCTTCTTTTCTTCCTCTTCCGGGGGTGCCTCTTTTGGTTCTTCCTCTTTCTTCTCCTCTGTTTTCTCTTCCGCTGTTTCTTTGGACTGTTCCTCTGATTCTTCCTCTTCCTCTCGCAGTGCTTTCATTCTTGCTGCCAATGCTGCGGCTGGGTCCTCTTTTGCCTCTTCGACTTTGCTCTCTTCTTTGCCCTCCTTCTCTTCCTCCTTCGTCTCTTCTTTCTTTTCTTCTTTGTCCTCAGACTTGGCTTCACCAAGATCAAGTTCTTCAGCTTCCTCCTCTTCACGAAGCTTCTTGAATCTGGATGCCAGTGCCGCAGCTGGGTCGTCCTTTTCTTCCTTCTTCTCCTCTTCTTTCTTCTCCTCTTCTTTCTTCTCCTCTTCTTTGCTTTCGTCCTCTTTTGTTTCTCCTAAATCAAGTCCCTCTTCCTCCTCCTCCTCCCTCAATTTCTTAAATCTTGCCGCTAAGGCAGCAGCTGGGTCATCTTCCTTCTTTTCTTCTTCTTTCTTCTCCTCCTCTTTCTTCTCTTCCTCTTTGCCTTCTTCAAGGTCCCCAAAGTCAAATCCCTCTTCCTCTTCAGCCTCTCTCAATTTTTTAAATCTTGATGCAAGGGCAGCAGCGGGGTCGTCTTTCTTCTCTTCCTCTTTCTTTTCTTCCTCTTTTTCTTCTTTCTCTTTACTCTCTTCCTCTTCTATTGCTCCAAAGTCAAAACCTTCTTCTTCTTCCTCCTCTCTCAGTTTCTTAAATCTTGCAGCAAAGGCAGCAGCCGGGTCATCTTCCTTCTCCTCTTTCTCTTCCTCTTTCTTTTCTTCCTCTTTCTTTTCTTCCTCTTTTTCTTCCAGCTCTCCGAAGTCAAATCCCTCTTCTTCTTCCTCCTCTCTCAGTTTTTTAAATCTTGATGCAAAGGCTGCAGCTGGGTCATCCTTTTCCTTCTCCTCTTTCTCTTCTTCTTTCTTTTCTTTATCTGTCTCTTCCTCCTTCTTTTCATCTTTCTCCTCCTCCTTCTTCTGTCCTTTGTCTTCTTTCTCCTCCCCTTCTTTCTCCTCCTCACCTTTCTCCCCATCAACTACATCAGTCTCATTCTCTCCTCTTTCTTCCTTGGTCTGTGAAACAGAACCCATCACATGACAGCTTATGTACAAGAAAACAACGTGGATCCCCCCCCCCCCCCCCCCCCCCAGCCCCCCCGAGTAAAATGTCCCAGTGTTGTTTTGTGGACCTTGCCTTTCAAAGCAGTCTGCATAATTTATATTTCATAGCTAAAACCATCATTCTTTGGCAGTGGCTACCACACTATGATGGCGAGAGGGTTAAACAAATATTCATTGGTACTTTTGTCTTTAGGTTGCATTTTCAACCTGTGAAGACCTGTAACAAAAGTTTCAATAACAACAACAACAAAAGAGGATACTGCTGAGAAATAAATAATGTATATCATTATCAAACAACTTTGCAATTTTTGTTTGTTTGTTATAAATCAAAGCATAGAAAAACAGAAGCAAGAGATTAACTGCTGGGGAATTATATTTAGATCTAAAGACCTTAAAACAGTATAAAGCAGAAGACAATAACTCAAACTCCCTTTGTGAAGAAACTATTGGGGCATCAGCTAGTCTCTGTGCTCAGTCAGATTTTGATGTCCCCCCAAACCACACAGCAACTTTGCAAAATGTGTACCAAAACCGAACTGGGATAAAGCAGCTTTAATGTAGCAATAAGTGAATAAATGACCAAATTTATGTTCATTTTCTACTGTAGTAAAAACTGGTGTATAATTCTGGTGTATAATTCTAACAGGTTTAAAAATATAGCCCATATTTTCAAAGCTATAATTAAGGTCAAATCTCACTGGAATCAATTCTGCACAGGTAAAAGCAATAGCGAGGGGAAAAAACATGTATAACTCTGACAATAACCAAAAAATAATAAACATGTACTATTAAGTATCAGTACAGTTCTGACAATATCTCCACAAAAAAAGAAGAAAAAAAAAGAAATACAACAACAGCAGTAACCATGTACAGAAAGTGCTGTTCAACAACTAAAAAGGCTAAAGCTACTGTGTGATTATACAGAGAAAGCGAAAAGTGAAAAAAGTACAGAAATCACATCTTTATAAGATCATTGTGAACACTGATAGGCTGCCCCTGCTTCATCATGTGAACAGAAATGATAATATACATATATTCTTTTTTGAACATACACTAAGCGGTACTAAAACATACACTTCTTAAACAGCAAATACACAAGAACTGACCTGTTTCTGTGACCTGGCTATTGAAAAGTTCATAAATATCAGATAATCAGTTTTGGCTGTTTTGAATATTTTTTTACTTACGGAGGTGTCATGAATGGTATGTGACTTTAAATATCCCATGGGTTTGGCTCAGTATATATATATATCTCAAAACATGATGGTGCAAGAGGGGATGCGACTTTTGCTATACCATGGATTTAGCTCAGTATATAATGTCAAAATATGATTTTGACAGAAAAATAACCCCCCAGATTACAACCTGATCAAGACCCTCAGATGGAAAGAACCCCAAGGAACCTGTTTTGGCACCTTGTCCGCTGTCTTGTATACTAACTCCAGACTGGGGAAACCCAGGCCTCTACATGGGATCTAATCATCTATACAGGAGAGTTTTCACTTTGGCACCTGGAATGTTTCAGCTCTAGGAAAGCATAATCCAAAAACTGTTATATGGAACTCATGGCGCCTTTCTCCTGTGGCTTCCTTATAGGCTTCACTGTGTGGTTACAAATAATCAGTCATTATCTGGGTAAAACAGAGCCTAATCAATCATTTAAAACAGAGCCCATCCATCTCACTGACAAATGTGAAAAACACAACTGTACAGCAGCACAACAAACCTGCAATGGGCCAAGGACAGAAATCCCAAACAAACAGGTATTCTTTTTTAGACATGATGCCTGACATGACCCTCACTGTCACTACAATAAGCAATGGTTCGGGTCCCAAAGGCTAGTCAAAACTGATCTGAAGTTAGATTGCTTCCCTCCAGGGCACTAGCACAAAGTGATGATAAAGAATATTATTGCACCTACTTCTGCACAGCTACATTTTCTGACACCATGTATGGAACAACATCTTCTCTTCACAACTATTTTCTTTTATCTGATTTTCACACATATTTTCAATAAGCAACTCACAGGAACTAGCAGTAATTCACTAATTATAATGTCAATGTCCAAAGATGATATATATAAAAAAAATACAAAAATACAATAACGATCTGAAATGTGCTTTTTTCTCACAGTGAATACACATGTAAATAACCATCTATTAAGCATTAAAGACAATAAAGGCATTAGTAACAGAAGGTTGCTACAGCACTGCAAACCACACGACTTTACCTCATCCTGTTTCTCCTTCTCCTCTTCCTCCTCCTAACACACAACCATAGTCACACATCAACACAAACTGTGGATGATGGTTAAAAACCTATGAAAGGTTCAAATATCAGTCATTCATAGTCACACAAAACAATGCATGTGTACACTTTGGGCAGATCTGTCTTTGACAAATGATAGGTGAACAAAGTTTTGTTTTACTTTTACATCGAGAAAGAAACAAACAAACAAAAACGACAGAAAATGTGAATAAACTTTTCTTTGAGACTAATACTTCCGGAAATAAAGTTTTCATGACTAAGATTAAGAGCAGAAGAGGAGGGATACAGAGGCAAACTCAGCAAGTATAATACTTCTTTAAAATAATTAAGAATGAAACAATTTAAATACTACTTTAGTTAACTCACAAGTAAGTTCACAGTGACAATGACAGTAGTATCCTTGATAATGAAGATGACACTAAATAAAAGCAAATAATAAAACAAAACAACACAGAACAAAGTTACAAGGACAACATCTACAAAATCACCTCCAAAACTTTAAAGAACCATCATGTCCTACTTACATTAACAGGCAGTAATTTTACCACGTTTTTCTTGAACACATCATAAACTACATTATAAACTTAATAAAAGAAATACTGTGTATATGTGAAAAAGAGAAGACAAATCAATTAGCAATGAGTAATCCCTTACTTATAATCTGAGCCATCTGACAGCAACCCAAAACAGACGAAACACACACAAAAACAGAACTTACCCCTGTAACCTGGACAGATGCTTTGGATGTTTTGTTGGGATTTTCCAGCTTCAGAAATTCATACAATTCATCTATTTCCACACTGTTGATAAACTTGTCATAGTCCTGGAATGAAACATACCACTGTCTGTTCATTGGAATCACAGTAAAATGTATGGATAACCAATGAAAGGTGTACTGAATCACAATGTCAGCAAGAGTAATGGCTTTGAATGTGTGTTTTTCACCATGGATCAAGAAATGTAACAAATACCATCGAAACTGATGACATTTTTAAAGCAAGATCTGTCATGTTTGTATTTCATACCACCAAACCTTCACAATCCTACATTTGCGGAGCAAAATCACACAGACATTCATGCATATCAAAACAAAACAAATGATTGTATAGATCTGTACATAATGTTTGGTACATCAGGTACTTGTGACCAGCTGGCATAGACATATAATATATACCAGCAGCAGAGTACAGGTGGTGGTGGTTTACTTACGCTACTAATTCATAGTTACATTTTGACTGAGCATAATTACACACAATTACCCAATGCAATGCTGTAATTAAATGCAATGTTAAATGAGCATAATTATGCACAATTACCCAATGCAATGGTGTAATTAAATGTAATGTTGAGTGAGCATGATTATGCACAATTACCCAATGCAATGTTGTAATTAAATGCAATGTTGAATAACAATCAAATTGTAATGTTTGCATCTGCAACATTTGTGCTATGCAGCATACTTATCAATTCCTAACAGTATTTGCCCTGCTCTAACAATCATGAATGACTGGACATTAAAAACCAATTATTTAGCTATCCATCCTAACAGTGGTGCCTGTAACCACATAACCTTTACATGACAATGATTTCCAGCTGCCCTGGGTTCTCTAAGTCTAACGTGTAGTCCACGGTACCTTGGATCTTCATCTTATCCAATGCACTAGACACTGCTCCCAAGACCCTGAGATTGAGAAGTGGGGGGGGGGGGGGGGGGGGTAGGAGGGAGTACCTGTTGCCCAAACTCATCAAACCCCAGATGCATCAAAACACCGTCTCAGGAGCCTTGACAAAACTATTCCTGCATGTCACTGTTAACTGTAAAGACTCCTGGTCAATGGACTGAAATGCCATTAGTTTGTTATACTAACAATTCCTGACAAACTTGAACTGATAGTGATACCAACACTGAGCAGAACCAGCTTTTGGTAATAATACCCAAAACCTCTTGTCATTTAAAACACAGTGTCATCGGTATTTTTTTGTTTTTGTTTTTTTAAATGACAGCTGCAGATCAGCTGTTTAAACCACAAGATTTTATTTTTATTTTTATCATGAATATATCAACAACTTGAAAGGATGGAAACATCAACAGATATCTATCTGTTGGTACAGATAAGTATGTATGAGCAAAACATACATGGCTCCATGATTATTCATTGGTGAAGCTAGCTGCTGCTTATCATATGCGGCCAACATCAGCAATGCATCTTTAGTGCCATTTCTGTTGCCCCTTTCATTCTTTAAACAAAATATTACTGAAAAAAAGATAAGAGATGAGACAGGTGAGAGAGATCGGAGAGAGAACAGATATTATATGCCATCACCAGAACAGATGAAAACCCTGATCTAATGCATTAACAGTGTCTGTGTGTGTGTCTGCATGTACGTGCACGCACACACGTGAGCAAGCTGTATGCATTAAATCTTTCTTGTTAAAATATATTATATATATACATTTAATTAATGTGTAAGCATGTATGGCCTGTGTGGGTTGCGCTCTCTAGGTACCCATTATTATTATTAACATTTGAGGCAGGTCTGCAGACTGACCAGTACACCAACATAAAGACCCATGGAGCATTAAACAGAACCAATGCCCTGCTGCTACTATTGTTAGCCTTGTAGTTGTTACATTACACAGATATGAACTGCCGTGAGAAGAAATGCTTTATTGGTGATTAGGTAATACCCAGCCTGTCACTCTTAGAACTGAACAGATACAGAGAAGAAAATTTCACATAGCTAACAGCATAACATCATTATGATTCACCCATCAAAACTCAGGGGTGATTTGTGCTCTTGCAGCAAATTACTTACCAAAGAATGCAGTCTGGAAATGTAATATTACTTTATTAGCAATATAATTTATTTTCCTCTGTCTCTGCCAATGACGGAAACATAACTTCCAAACAGTGCAATTTACACGTTATTCAGAACATACAAGAACAATAATGCATGGGAACTCTAGTTACAAAATCTCTATGATTGATTGATACAATGCATACCCCACCAGGTACCAATAGGGAGATTGGTAAGTACTGCCTGCTGCCAGTATTTTCTGACCAAGCAACCTATCAGTATCAACATCACCAATGGAAAAGTAGGGATGTACAGGTTATCTGACCAAGCAACCCTGTGAGTATTAACATCACCAAAGGGTAAGCAGGGATGTACAGGCTATCTGACCAAGCAACCTATCAGTATCAATATCACCAATGGAAAAGCAGGGATGTACAGGCTATCTGACCAAGCAAACCTATCAGTATTAACATCACCAATGGAAAAGCTGGGATGTACTGGCTATCTGGATGTACAGGCTGATGTACAGGCTATCTGGAAGTACTGGCTATCTGATCAAGCAACCCTGTCAGTATCAATATCACCAATGGAAAAGTAGGGATGTACAGGTTATCTGACCAAGCAACCTATCAGTATCAACATCACCAATGGAAAAGTAGGGATGTACAGGTTATCTGACCAAGCAACCCTGTGAGTATTAACATCACCAAAGGGTAAGCAGGGATGTACAGGCTATCTGACCAAGCAACCTATCAGTATCAATATCACCAATGGAAAAGCAGGGATGTACAGGCTATCTGACCAAGCAAACCTATCAGTATTAACATCACCAATGGAAAAGCTGGGATGTACTGGCTATCTGGATGTACAGGCTGATGTACAGGCTATCTGGAAGTACTGGCTATCTGATCAAGCAACCCTGTCAGTATCAATATCACCAATGCCAGCAATGGAAAAGCAGGGATGTACAGGCTATCTGACCAAGCAACCTATCAGTATCAACATCACCAATGGAAAAGCAGGGATGTACAGGCTATCTGACCAAGCAACCTATCAGTATCAACATCACCAAGGGAAAAGTAGGGATGTATAGGCTATCTGACCAAGCGACCTATCAGTATCAACATCACCAATGGGTAAGTAGGGATGTACAGGCTATCTGACCAAGCAACCTATCAGTATCAACATCACCAATGGAAAAGAAAAGGGATGTATAGGCTATCTGACCAAGCGACCTATCAGTATCAATATCACCAATGGAAAAGCAGGGATGTACAGGCTATCTGACCAAGCAACCTATCAGTATCAACATCACCAATGGAAAAGCAGGGATGTACAGGCTATCTGACCAAGCAACCTATCAGTATCAACATCACCAAGGGAAAAGTAGGGATGTATAGGCTATCTGACCAAGCGACCTATCAGTATCAACATCACCAATGGGTAAGTAGGGATGTACAGGCTATCTGACCAAGCAACCTATCAGTATCAACATCACCAATGGAAAAGAAAAGGGATGTATAGGCTATCTGACCAAGCGACCTATCAGTATCAACATCACCAATGGGTAAGTAGGGATGTACAGGCTATCTGACCAAGCAACCTATCAGTATCAACATCACCAATGGAAAAGTAGGGATGTATAGGCTATCTGACCAAGCGACCTATCAGTATCAACATCACCAATGGGTAAGTAGGGATGTACAGGCTATCTGACCAAGCAACCTATCAGTATCAACATCACCAATGGAAAAGTAGGGATGTATAGGCTATCTGACCAAGCGACCTATCAGTATCAACATCACCAATGGGTAAGTAGGGATGTACAGGCTATCTGACCAAGCAACCCTGTCAGTATCAACATCACATCTCTTAGTTTTAATCAGGACCATACCAGATAGTAAAAAAAAGTCATACAGTGAAAGCTTCCCAGGTTACCACAGAACTGACCAAACTGAAGCACACATGGTGTCACTTGAGTCTGACTCTAACTCCAAGCCAAAGCAGAGAATTATGACAGCCACTATCCTCTGAGTTGGAGTGTGGGTCCAAGGTACAGACATTATAATTTATATCAAACAAACACTGACCACAGCAAACAGAACTGAATATTTGAGCACCTCCTGCAATAGGTGATCAGACATTTTAGGCTATCAATCAGTCAATCACTAATGTCCAGCACCAAAGCACAGCACTGGGTGAATGGTTTTGGTGTTGCTGTAGCATTCCCCAGCTGAACACTCTGGGGTCACCCTGGGGTCACCCAGTATGAAACATCTATTGGCAAATGCATTCCGTAGGGTGAGAGGACTGCATGCATGACCATTCTTTGACCATCATGCATGACCATTCTTTATTACCCCACCACATGGGCTGCCACCACATGGGCAGCCAAATGCCATCTTTGGAGGATTAATTTCCATTTCTGGAGGCTGATGCTGTTATGCAAGAAGCTTATTATGGCTGAAGATAGTTCCCAAATAACTATGCAGTGTATAATGTATAAAAACATTTTAATATACTAGCCTTGGTGTTTTTGTTGGTGTCAATGCACTGAGTATCTTCTCATGGCCTATCATTTTAATCTTCATAATGAATATCTGATATAAAACTACCAGCCAGTCCAAAGTGATATCCATATTAGCAATCATACCCCACAGTAGTCTTCCTGGTTGAAGATCTGGGGTGGCAATGGTACTGCTCCTTCTTTCCGACCTTTGCTGTTGGCACGCATGAACTTGCGGTCTTCCTCTCTGCAGGGGTCAGAGATGTCCACCTTCTCGAATGGGATCTTCATGCTTTCTAATGTGTCTATCACCTGTTGCTGTTGTTTCCTCAGCTGTCCACAAAAAACAAAAAACAGACCTTGGCTGTTGTACCAGGTCATGCACCACACTCACACACACACACACACACACACACACACACACATACACACTACATATGCCTGTGTGGATGCAAGAAGGTTGTGGGTGGTTGGCTAATGTGCTGGACTATACACACACACACACACACACACACACACACACACACACACACACACACACATAAATGTAACATCAGTGGTTTGTTGTGACTGAGAGTTCACTCAATCACTGTCAGGAAAGAACATCAGTTCTACATCAGTACTGGCTGTTTGCCCAGAACTGTGGCCGTGTTTTTAAATCGTGGGCTACATTTTGTGGGCAGCAATTAGAAGTCACTAAGGCACAGATGGTAGGTTCAGGGGCAACATGTAAAACAGTCTGAATGTGTTATACTTATGGTGCACACACATGTATACAGTTACGGCCAAAAAACTTGTTATTGCCTTTTTTGGAAGGAGCGTCTGCTGCGAACAGATAGACCTGAAATTTTGCAAACTTACGGTTGTGCTCCCAGCTACACTGGTGAAGTACACTCTGATCAGTCCCATCGTCATCTGGTCTGTTCAGCTCTTGAGCTACACCATCAAATTAACGAAAATGTCAAAGTACGGAAGAAATAGGAGAATGTAAGCGAAAGCTTTCCAGGCTCTTCGATCAAGCCAAGTACGGCAACCTACGAGCAATGCCAAAAACGTCATCGCAGGAATTGCAACGTCATTCCACTTCCTGGTGCTCGATTTCTTGTGACGTAGACCACATACCAAAAAGAAGTTGTCGCTTGTTGCTGGGGCAGATAAACAAATTGACATTCCGGCAGTTCACGCATGTAACTCATTTATCATCTCTCCTCTCACGCTCTGCAGCTGTGCTTGAGTCACGGTCAGTGCTTTTCAGCGTAAGATCTTAATGTTTTTTTGTGACACAACATGGCCATTTATCTGCAGAAGTTTATTTGTAACAGCACTGCACTGATTTTATGGATTTTTTTTTTAGCTTTCCGGCTACAACTTCTGGGGTTACACGCCGGAGATAATGATGTGCTCTGTTAGTATGAGGTGTTTGATCCGCGAATCGATGTTATGTATGCGAGATGTATTTAGTGTAAGATGTCTGCTTGGATACCGATCTGTTCTTTTTCTTCTTCTTCTTCCTGCTAAGGACTGCATGGGTTCCGTCGGAGCTTCGCAAGTCCACATGGTGCAAGCTGTATGCTTGTCACTTTACAGCAGGAGTGAAAATTTGTCCGTACAATTTTGTTTTGTATTCCTCGTCTAGATAGAGCTGCAGTATGCGTCAATATCAGCAGATGCTGTTCATTTTCCACTGTTTCTTTTGTTTTTAGTCCTATTTTCTGTTGATTACAGGTAATACTATTGAGTGCGTGCAGGTCCTATCAATGTAATGCATCAAGAGCAAGAATGACAGACGTTCGGTAATTTAGCCTGAATGCGTGTGTGTGTGTGTGTGTGTGTGTGTGTGTGTGTGTGTGTGTGTGTGTGTGTGTGTGTGTGTTTTGTACTGCTAGCGCCATTTGATGATTTACTTTTGTGTACGTCTCTTTGTTTTACTTTGCAGATTACAAGGCAGAGTATTCAATAACAGTATGATGGTGGAAGCAGTATGGATAGAGAGTTGAGCAAAGTGACATGACATAGAGCTAGCGTGGCCTTGTCAAAGAGGACCATGACCAGACTGCTGTGACAATTTTTCGTCTGCATTACCAGCTGAATGCGGAACCAAGCCAAGTTTGCACCACAGCTTTCACTTTTCATACTCTGATCAGTAAACCTGATCTGAAAGTTAAGTTCAGCTTTTACCTTCAAGCTGCAACATGTCTGCACAACGGCAATACAGCGCTCGTTCAGAGGATTCATATGACTACAGTGATGATTTTCTGAGTGATCAGGAGGTAACTCCAGCAAAGTCAGCACCTGAGAAACAAAGGTCTCCTCCAACAAGAGGTGAGAATAGGTTTTGGATTTTTTCACTTTACTGTCATCTGATGCTTCATTCAGATC
>OY757544.1:3187118-3220543 GCA_963584105.1 Alviniconcha strummeri
GGGGGGGGGGGGGGGGAGAGAAACTTTAGGAAATTGTACATCATGATTAGCAAAAGTGTGAAAAAAAATAAGATGCTGATCTCTTCATATAGAATAGCTTTGGCTGGCAAAGACCAGATAAAGGCTTTTAACGTAAGTAAATCTAATACCCATATCATATCATGTCATATATCATATCGTATCATATCATATACTGCACAATGCAGTGTGCCAAGGTTCTGCAGTTGCAGACCTGGGGATCAGGACTGACTGTGTTGAAACACTGATGCCAGCAGTCTGCAACAGACCAACTTTATCATAAAAATGTCACTGGGCTGACTGACTGTTCTCAGATTTAAGAATCCCAGGCTCAACACTTTTGCAAAAAAGGATGTGACACACAGATAATGGAAATTTGGATATTTGCCCGTCACAGTGATGGATGAAAATAAGAGCTAGCACTTGTCCGTGATCATGTTGGTTTCTTTCTCCCTCCACCCCACCCCCCACCCCCCTTTTAAGTTATATAATGGTAGGTTTCAGGTCAACATGATCTGTTGTGTTACAAAACTTAAACATGATGGGTGTATTGTACAATTTAGTTTGTCAGAATTTTTTGTTTTGCTTTTGTTTTTATTTTGTTTAATTTTTATGAATGTATACTGTACATATCTCTTCTTTTGTGTTTTTGTTTTTATTATCATCTCTTAAAACGTATTCCAGTTATTTTTTGTTGATAATAATTCCAGTTTCAGTTTTCCTTTCCTTTCAATAGTTTTCACCTACACAATGTATGGTGAGTTTTCTGTCAGTGTTGATAGGTTCTGGTCACCCCCAGTTTGCAGTGTCAGTATGTACTATTATGTTAAACCTGTTGTCTGCTTAATTCAAACATTGCAACTGAAACAGCTGTAATGAAGCAAACAGCAGTGTTCATGTACAGTGCTGTACTGTCCAGCAGTTGATTGAGATTGCTATACAGGTTGAGCAGAGCACTGAATCTGATTATGTTAATGGGATAGTCAGATTGACATTTCTTTAAACTGACCTAAAATTGGAGGTGACCACCTTCAATCTGGCTGTCTGTGTTTTGTCACTGTGCAGGGTTAAGGTGACACAGACATCTGTGTGCATGTTAAAGGGAGGGTTTTCTTTGTGCTTTGGTGTACTGAGGCTTGATTGTTGAAAATTGGGAGTACTTGATATCGTGTTCTGAATATGGACTTTATTAACTGAAGGCAAGGGTGTAATTTCCAAATGTGCATGTTTGTGAGTGCAGAGTTGGGTGTTTTTTGCATCAGCAGCTGTTTCAAAATGATGTTTGGGAATATTTGTCTTTAAGTGAGAGCTGTGCAATTTTTGTTTTTAACTGTTTGTCACTGATAGCTCAAGTTTAGTAAGTGGTGGGTTCTTGCTTACTCAGTAAATTATATTCTAAAATCATGTTTTCTAATTTATCCAACTTTTCAGCCCATGGAGGGCATGTTTCCTTGTTACTTCTTTTCATTATTTTGTCATCTTACTTGACCAGTGTGACTGTGAATTGTAAAAGGAAATGTAAACGCATTTGATTCACTTTTTCAACAAACATCACTGACATGTTTTACAGTTGTCATAAAGTTCAGAATCATTTCGTTAGCACAATGTTACTGTCAGACTTTTTAATAATAATAGATTATTTATGATGCCCCATCTCATAAGAGCCCAGAGCACTTACAAAGTCTTAAGGATACACTCATTTCATTACACACACACACTTTTTAGCACATACTGTATTAATTAACTTAATACTTGCAGTAAAATCTGAGCCACTTTCCCAGTATGGTCTTTAAAAGGCTTCAGCAGTTGCAGGATCAGTGACATCCTGTTCTGCTAGTGTGTGATCAGGAACTGGCTTGGGTGTCAGTCTTCAGCTGTTGGCAGACCAGAATCTGAAATAACTGACTGATGAGCAGTCTGGTGCATCAGTGGCCTATTGATATACAGTAGTCAGTCATGGTGTGATGATTTCAGCGGCAATGGACGAGAATGGTGTTTGCAGTGCATAGACTTATGTAAAATTAGGTTGTCATGATTTTACTGTTAAAAATGGCACACAAGCTACGCAAAATATTTCACCTACTGATTTTGAAAGTGACTTATCACTTCTTGGCACACCCTTTCTTGCAAGTTGTATCATACTGTCAAGCAGTCCTGGATCAGTCCCTGTGTGCAATATTATATTTAGAATTTATGTAATGCGGAATGATTGTTATACTAATATTCCTGCAGAAAGATCTGCTACTTGTCATGGATTTTGAACTGCACATTGGTCTTGCCATGTTATAATTCAAGATTACTTTATTATCTCATCAGAGAAATTAAAACATGGCTAGACATTAACCACATCACAGTACACAATAACACATATTGTATATTTTAGAACTCAAAGAATAGTTATTGAAAATACAAAAGTTACATAGTAAACAAACTAGTAATTTATGTAATTTACACACACATACTCACACACACACACACGCACACATGCACGCATGCACACAGACACACAGACACACACACACGCACGCACGCACGCACGCACGCACGCACGCACGCATGCACGCACACAAACACACACACACACACACACACATGCAGTTCAGAAATGCTGTTGTATTTGATTTTGGTATGCAAAATCATCTAAAGAGTGTTTAGTGTCATATTGTCGCAAAATTCTTTTAAGTTTGCCACTAATTTTTGACAGGTTATAGTTATGCTTCGGAAGCCCATAGTCTGTTACGATCAGGAGGTAAGAGATTGTCTGAAATGCACCATACTTACAGCTCTTACATGTAAAATGACTATAACACTGTGCATCTGTGTACTCTTTGTGATGAAAGTATAATTATGTGTTAGATGACAAAGGCATTTCTGCACAAGCTGTAAAGGCAGTTCTGTAATAAAAGTGACAAAACGTCCCACAAAGAATGTCTTCTAAGTGTAAATGACCTAGACTACATCTCCTTCAAGTGTTATTAACTTAGATCCTGAGTGATGTTAACTAGGTCTCAATGACCTAGACCACAAGCAGATGAGAAAAGATCATTTAGTTTTTTGTCCATGCAAAGATTATACGTGGAAATTTGCCTCTTGGCTGTAAATGATGTCTGTAAATGATGTCAGCTTTAAACTCTAATTATCACATGCATGCATGCTCACACCCATGCACACATACATGCACATGGGCACATACGCACACACATACAGTCACACACATGCATGCATGCCCAAATGCATGCACACACGCACATGCACACATGCACACACACACACACACACACACACACACACACACACACACACACACACACACACACACACACACACACACCACACACACACACAGGCAAACATGCACGTAGAGGCAAACATGCATGCAGACACACACCTGTATAATTTACAGACAAGCAGCAAACACATGGGATCTGGCATGAAATCACCATCAGGTAAAGACGATTTAAACAAGCAATAAACGCATACAGTTAATCTCACATTTCCAAGACACCTGTACACATATACAGTTGTATAATATTTAACCCACCCCCTCCCCAAAACATTCTCTCTCTCTCTCTTCAGGTCAAATGCCCTCACATCATACACACCTGTGGAACATACATTGTACTGTGAAGCAAGTTAATGATCTTTAAAAAAGAAACATGCACATGTGCGTGCACTATATGTTATCTGATTTTAGTTTTTTATTCTTCTTCTTTAAAAAAAACAAGGTAAAGTCTTTTCACATATGTGATAGTAGACTGATCTTACTATTATGCTAACAAGATGTATCAGCAAGTTGTACCATACTCACAGGGCCACATATACACACATATGCTGTCACATTCATACGCCCGAAATGTCATATACTCACATGATGATATTCAAAATATATTAAATGGAAACTGTTGCTTCCTTTCTGACAAAATTTAGCTATCACATTAGCCTGTAGTCCTCAAAATCCCAATCTTGCAACACTTTTGTTTTACTTGTGACACAGAACAGGTTTTATGAAGGCTAACCAATTCCTTTAAAGTATTCACAGTTGTAAAGGGCTCTGTGAGTTTTTCTGCTTGCTCCCCTGCATTTCATTCAATATAAGATTTTGTTGTTGTCAAGAGTAAATCATTCACTGAATTGAAATACCTTTTGGGGAGAAATATTTGAATGCATTGTGTTTGTGTTTTCTTGTCTAGTCAACTGGTTTGGAAAGATCTTGATGCACACACTAAAAGCACTGAGTGGTTTTGAAACTGTGAGTGTCACCTGACAATAATGCTTCCAATAATGCTTTCAGTGATATTCAGAGAATGTGTCACAAAGTTTAAAGGCCAAGTCAAGCAGTACCTTACTCTGTTTCACTCTGATATAACCATCATGTTGACTGAAAATTAAACGAGTTATTTAACCTTTGAAGAAAATGAGGATACCACATGTATGTAAATTATATAATATTATTTGTTTAATAAAGAATGATGGACATGCAACAATCACTATTCAAGGAATGTACATGATTTGAGACTCGTGACCTGGAATAATTTTGAAATTTAGGGATGATCAAGTGCCATATATATATATGTATACACACACACACACACACACACACACACACACACACACACACACACACACACACACACACACACACACACACAGACAGGCCAAGATGCATTATAAAAGCTCTTAAAATCTGAAGGCATTGCAGAGAACTTCAGCAGTGTTGCATGCCTGAGGCATATTTGCCAGTTGAAGTCCACATATACATTATTAACATATACATTATTAGAGAAGCAGAAAAGTGGGGAAAATAAGGATTTTCTTCAGTGTACTAGTGTAAGAAGTTTGCATTTGGCATGTGTTTAAACTTGCACTCAAAGTAATTAATTGATTGTTCTTTTGGATTTTTGTGTGTGTGTGTGTGTGTGTGTGTGTGTGTGTGTGTGTGTGTGTGTGTGTGTGTGTGTGTGTGTGTGTGTGTGTGTGTGAGTTTGTGTTTGTGTAATGTTATTCTCACATGCGCCTTGACCACCTGTGTGTGTATAGGAAACCTATTCACGCGTTGGTGTCTGTGTTTTCAGCCATTGTACACAGTTTAAAGAAAGTTGTCTGGTGATAATGACTTGGTGCACTTTGTCAAGTAATCGCTCACCCACCATTCAGTGACTTATCATAACAGCTGGCAAACAGCCTGGCTGAAAGCACAAGGCCACAGAGCTGAAAGTCTCTCAGACCGGCCACCCCTGAATAGCACCCTGGGTTACTTTCATTGGCAGACAGCCATATAGGAGTTAGAGTTCAAAGCAATCAAATTTGCATGTGAAAGAAATCGGTCAACCCCACCATAGTGTAGGTTATTCAGCATGGTATTGCCAGATGGTACAGATAAATTGTGTATCAAAAGAAGAATTTATTGTGCTATGGGACGGTAGGATTGCTTCTAGGGGTACTGTAACTCATTTAAGGCAAGACATTGCCAGAGCATTGCTGAGGACAAGCAAAAAATAATTGAGTTTACTGCATTATGGGAGGGTGCTCTTGTACGGATCCAGTTATTGTTCACATTTGCAAGCCAGTCCCCATTTACATACATACTACAGTGTAAGTGGATTGAGAGTCATATACTAGCAGAACTGTGCTAGCTGGAGGCTGGGGATAGTTCCTAGCCTGGAGGCACTGTGCAGTGACAGACTTTAAATAGCTAAATCTGCTGCATCTTTGAATATTTATAGCAGCGCTGCTTTGAGTGATAGTGATGTGTATTCTGGCGGCAAGGAGTCTTTGTGGGGGCGTTGCAAGTTGTAATAGCAGGCGGCTGCCTCTGTGTTTGATTCAGGAGACTTCCTTAGCGTTTGTGGCTGGGTGTCTTTCTTTTCCTTGGAGGCATAGTTACCGATAAACAGCATGCTGCTGCACCTTCAAATAATTCATGCGAGGCTTATGAATGAACCCCATAGTAATTCAACTGCTCGTAAAAGGGTTGTGTCTTTCTTTTCTTTTTTGTTTGTTTTGTTTAGTTTTTGAGGGGTGTTGAAGGTCAGGTTGTGCCACACAGACCGGAGGACAAGCTTCACTGCCCGAAGAAACTAAAGTGTCAGAAATATCAGCTCTTTTGTTGTGCCGTCTTTTGTTCTTGACCCCTTGAGTTGGTGCCTTCATGTTCAGCTGAACCGTGCAATCTGAGCTTAAAATTGCCCTGTGTCCCATGTCCCCGTTTGTGTGCCAGTCAGTGACTTACAGTATTGTTGTGGTAGAGAGTCTCCGTGAGAAAAACAGTGCTAGCTGGATTATAGTACATACATATATATATGTATATGTACCCCAGTCCTTCTTCCCTTGTGCATGAAGATCTTTATGGTGTAGCTGTCTTTCACTGGTTGTGTGCGTGGCTGGCCGGAGGAAGAGGTGTCAAGTGTTTGTTGTGAGAGTTCATGTACCATGTTTGCTCTGTCATGGCAAGGCTATGGAACCAAGCACCCTTATGGCAAAACTGCTGCCCTCCACCCTGGCATTGGTAAGACTCAGCAAGGTCCTTTGTGAGCAGATTTAAACTTTGTTCCTTCAGGCTGAAGTGTTGTTGAAGATAAGTGATCGTCATGTCAAGAATTGACGTTCACTGGTACACATAATTCAGCAATGTGTTTGCAATGCTTTATAACTTTTCATATTTGGATAATAATTTGAGATATGGTTTTCTAATGGAACAAACAAATTAATACCAATTTAGGTTCATTTTCATGAGTTTAAAATGTTGGTTTACATTGGATATGATTCAGTTATGTGTAATTGACAGTGCCACTTTTTAAATATATGTTCAATAATTTGTATCATTTTCTTCCTCCAGAAGTTTTAATTTATTTCTAGTATGACATATCATTCGAACAATAATACATAAGCTACAATAATACATAATCTAAGCTACAATAATACACAAGCTACAATAACTGAGCATAAAATAATTGATATTTCTTCATAAAGATTATTCTGTACCAAGTTGTAGACCAGTTCCAGTTGTGTCAACAGCAGCTCATTTCACCTAGTTCAAGTGATCTTTCTCTCTGAGTTTAACTCTGATTTATGTTTATTGCTGTATATTTCCCTGTAGCAGACACAAGTGAAGCCACTCTTAATACTGGAGGGAATGCAAGGTAGCACTTCAGTTTGTGGTCCTTTGATCTGTCACATGAGTGTATTGCCTGATTCACTTAGCTTCAGAAAAACAGGCTGTGTCGATCAGCCACACCCAGTCTGTGTATATTGGAGCAAAACACACAAAGGGGTAAATCAAATTCAAGGAAAGTTAAGACTCAGGCCAGTTTTGCTGCTGTTGTTGTTGTTATTTTGTTGTTGGTGATGGTGGTGCTTTTTTTCAAGGTGGGGGGGGGGGGGGGGGGGAACAACTCGCCTTTTACAAATATTACATTAATGGCAAACAGTTATTTTACATACAGTGAGGGGAAATTAAGGCAAAGTATGGCATTCCAAGTCCTGTTTGACAATAATTCTTCACACTAAGCAGAACATTACATCTGCAGCAATCACACATGTGTATAAGTTGTGGCTATTGAACATGTTTTGACTCAGCTTATCAAGTGGACCCTGCAGTGAGCTACTGTGGATATGTGAAAATCAATGTCTCCTGTACTGAAAACCCAGAGCAGACATAAGCTCTCCTTTTGAAGGAACTAGCCATCTGAGTTTCAGCAAACAAAAATATTTTGTATGACTATTTGTCATTTTAGTCATTATTTTTCTGTAGCATTCTTTTTTCATCAACCAGCTAATTTTAATCTTTACCAAAAAATTACTGATGATGGTAAGCTAAAGCAAGCTTAGCATTAACCCAGCAAATCACCTTTCCTAGAATGCTGCAATATGTCATTAACAATCTACTCCACAGAGATACAATACAGAGTTTATTAAACAGATTGGTGACAAGCAGAAAAAAACATGTATTTCTTCTGTGACTTGTATACAGAACTGAGAGTTTCTGGTGTTCTATCAGTAACATCAAAGACTATTTGGTGAAGTCAGACTAAAATGTCAGGAGTGCAAAACACGGGGAAAGAGCACATAAAAAAAGTTTCGGTGATACTATCAACTTACAAAATCAACATTAAATCAAAGGTACATTCCTTCACATAATTTTAACTGTGGATCACGGTTTTTTTCCCCTGTTCCAAGCACTTGAGGAGTTTTTTCAGTTAAAGTTTCAGAGGACTGTTTCCTTTAAAGACTGAAGTAGGTCAGAAGCCATCCTTGGGACTTCCAAGATTTCTTCCCTGTGCTAATTTCTACCTTATCAGGCCATTCAGCACCTTCATTTTGTTCCTAATCCTTTTCCTGCATTTTAGTGGATAATGCAGTTTCCCATGGTGGCCCACAGAATAAATGGGTCGGCCTGATTGTCATCATGACCTGTTGATTCAGGTTCCTGTTTGGAGTGTGTGCAGAATATTAACAGGTTCTAAAACCTGTGAGACTGTATTGTAACAGTGAATCAGACACATAGTTGTGATTTTATCAAATTAATGTTCTCACCAGTTGAGTCTACACATTGCATTTTGTTTTGGAAGTTCAGGCATGCAAAATTGCGATGCTTCTGTTGGTTACAGTTAGGTAAAATGTGAGTATTTAACTGTGCATGTTATTGGCTGTTTCTGACTGTTGCATTTGCTGTTGGCTGTGTTGTGTCCAGAACCGTGATCCAGCTTTTGGCTTGTAATTTATCGACATGTGTTTTAAACTGGTGTAGAAGATTGAATATGTTGCTTAAATGGCCTGATGTGACCTTGCAGTTGAGTTGAAGTTGAACTCCACGTGGATTTTGAACTTGCTCTTTCTCCTGCCTCTTATGAGCATACAGCTTTTACCAGTTAAATTATTGAAGATCCATGTACTTCATTTATCTGATGCTTGACTTCCAGGACGGGGTCGAGGCCGGGGCCGTGGAAGGGGCAGAGGTCAGGCAGGTCGCCACAGCCAGGCAAGATCTGATACACATGTTGATGCAGTAACCAAGCGACTGCTGTCTGCCAGCCGACTCAAGATGAATGAGCTTCAGAATCAGCTGGAGGAAATGAGGAAGCAGCTGAATGTGGTGAAGGATGAAAATAAACTCTACAAGCGGATACAGCATAAACAGGTGGGTGTGCCCAGTGATCCATAATGCTGTTACAATACAGCATAATGCATGCAGTGCAACACAATAAGAGCAAATGAATCAGAGCAAATGAATATAGTTTCTGAGTAAGACTTAAGATATTTCCTGAATCTGGTATGATGTTGTGGATTCATACATTCACCCTAATCAGAGTTCATGTCAGCTGTAAACAGAAAAAGGACACAGTATGAAATACGTCAGCCCGTTCAAGACTATGGGTTCAGTAAAACTTCATTCACCCTACAAAGGGCAATTCTGTCAGACAGGCTTATAACAACAAACTTGAAAACAACAATAATAGCAGGATTACTAATGTGGAACTCCTGATGAGCAACAATGTGATTACTAATGTGGAACTCCTGATGAGCAACAATGTACCCTGCTGCAATTCGTATTTCCTTGCAAAGGACCACCTCTCTTTTAAGACTATGTTTGCTTGGTTTTTAGGATAGTCTTAACAGTCTTTAACTGTAGAAGAATGTCACATAAAAGAATCTGGTTCTTCTGGTCAAGTCTCTATGGTGATGGTGACCATCATCACACATTTTTATGAGGAACCTCAGTTTTGTTTCATGATAATGTAGATGTCTGGATCAATGAGGAACTGAGGTTGTGTGTAAAGAAAATCCAAAGATGATTTAACTCATTTAAAACTGGGAGAGGTCTATATTAATCATTGCTCAGCTGGTGGTAGAATGAAAAACTGGTTTAAAAGATCACTGATTCTGTGCATCATTAAGACTGCCCTTCCATCCATCCACTCAGTGCAGATCTGAAGGCAGGTAGGGTCGTGGCTGATGGAGCATCTGTGGGAACAGAGTTCCAGAGTCAGTTTGGCAGTGGGAAACACAGGTGCAGGTACATAGCCATGCTGCAGTGGGAAATACAGGTGCAGGTACATGGCCATTCTGCAGTGGGAAATACAGGTACAGGTACATGGCCATTCTGCAGTGGGAAATACAGGTGCAGGTACATGGCCATTCTGCAGTGGGAAATACAGGTACAGGTACATGGCCATTCTGCAGTGGGAAATACAGGTGCAGCTACATGGCCATTCTGCAGTGGGAAATACAGGTACAGGTACATGGCCATTCTGCAGTGGGAAATACAGGTACAGGTACATGGCCATTCTGCAGTGGGAAATACAGGTACAGGTACATGGCCATTCTGCAGTGGGAAATACAGGTGCAGCTACATGGCCATTCTGGAGTAGGGGACTAGGGATTTGATACTTTGGAGGCAGTTTGGCATTATTAGGTAATTCTAATGAATGAGCAAGAGGTAACTTTTCTCTCAGGATTTCCTTTGCGCAGAAGCCAAGCCACGGGTCTCTCTGTTACACAGGAAAAGGCTCTGATCAAGTTTGAAGACCGGGAAAGTGAGCTGCCTCAGATGATACAGGCCCACAACAATGAGGTGCGCTCTCTGAGGGATCAGCTGCGACGCATGCGAGAGAAGTATGAAAAGACCGACCGCTACTTACGGGACGCCGAGGATGAACTGGAAAGCACCAAGGCTCGGCTGAAGAAGTACAAAGCCCTTTCAGACCAGAAGGAGCTGGCGGAGAGAAGTGAACTGGACCGTCGACTCAACAAGGCAGAGCTGGATCTGGAGGAAAAGCAGAGCAAGATAAGGGTAATGACTTGTCCTTTGTTTTGATCAGCTTGGTCCAGCAATTGTGAATGCAGCCCATCGCAGAATTTGTACTGTGCAAGCAGCAGCTGTATGCCTCAATAATGGGATTTTCCTTTCTTTCAGTCTTTCCAGGCTGTGGTGTATGGGTAAGTGTTGTTGTGAACAAGTCAAGGCCATGCACTGCAGTGTTTTACACTGACTAAAATGTTTGCGAATCAGCGATCCTAGCAAATGTGGCTGCATCAAAGGCAGGACAGGCCAGGAATCACTCAGCTGTCTGTGGTTGGAGGGGGGTGGGGGTGGGTGGGGATTCAACATCCAAGATTCAAGATTACTTCATTATCTCATCAAAGAAATTAAAACATGGCTGAACAATTAACCACATCATAGTACACAATAACACATATTTTATATTCTAAAACTCAAAGAACAGTTATTGAAAATACAAAAGTTACATAATAAACAAACTAAAAATTGGTATTTGGATGTACACAAATACCAGTGCCTGGTTATTTCAAAGAAGAGTGAAGCTGACTGTTTTTCAGTTTAGTGAGCAACACGTGACACAACACCACAAGGCAGTGACATTGCTGGTACCAGGCTGGATCATTGTGGATCATCCATGCCCCCCTTTCTAGTTTTACTGGTGTGTGAAATGCAAACATGAATCACACTTGGGTTTGATGATTCAGGAGTTGGAGAGACACATCGAGATGCTGAAGAAGAACCACCGGCATGAACTGGGTATTGAACGGGCACGGGCCAAGGAGTACCAGAGACAGCTGGAGGAGATGAAGGAGGCTAACGCCAAGCTTGAGACACTAGTCAAGGTGAGTTGGTCATTAGTCAAGGTGAACCACTAGTTCACCTATGTTAGGGTGAGTGTGGTGAAGATAGGTCTCTGGTCAAGGTGAGTCAGTAGCTCACCTAAATGAAGGTGAGTCAACAATCAAGATTACTCAGAAGGTGGGTCACTATAGTTACATGAGTCGTTAGCTCACTTGTGCTGTGGTCTCACTGGTCAAGGTGAGTCACTGGGTCAACAAGGTCAAGGTGAGTCTGTAGGCAAGGTGAATTAGTAGCTTGCTATATCTAAGTTGCTATATGTTGCGAAGATTTAGACAGTAATAGATATATTTTATAGTTTGCTGCAATTATTTGTACTCTTGTTTGACATATTGAGTGTTGCTGTGTTTGTCATCAGGGACAGACTTGTAAAAAAAGTCAACTTGTGCTTAAATCTTTATCCTTGTGTAATAAAGTATTATTACTATTGTAAGTCAAGTTACAAGGTACCTCTTGTCAAAATGAGTAAGCAGTGCACAAGTCAAGGTAGATATACAGTGTGTGTGTGTGTGTGTGTGTGTGTGTGTGTGTGTGTGTGTGTGTGTGTGTGTGTGTGTGTGTGTGTGTGTGTGTACTGGTAGCTTACTGCTGTCTTCAGCATTCTGTCTTCAGTCATGGTTAAACATCCGCTTCTGGATGTTCTAAATGCCGTCTATTTTTGTCGCTTTCTTTCCAGGAAAAAGAGAAATTGTTGGAAGCCAAGAACATCTACAGCAACCGGCTCCTGAAACCATTCTCACACGACGGAACACCTGCAGAATCCCCACCACCATGGCGACAAAACTTGAAAAAAAAATCAGGATCCCTGTCAGACCTGACACCACGCGACAAAGCTCGGGCCTATGAAATGAAAAGAAAGGCAGAGGAGAAAAAGGTTTGCATTGTTGTTGTCATTCTTTTTTCTCCTTTTAATAAAAAAATAAATTGTTGGTATGTTAAGCATGCTTATCTTTGAAAGAATGGGGGTGGGGGGCATAAAAACACGCTTGATTTTTTGGTCAAAAAAGGAGTTTTCTTAAATGAGGGTGACTCTCTCAAACATAGACCTCCATGTGGAGAATCTGTGTATTATTATATGGAGGACTGATGATTTTTGTAAAGATGCCTGTAAGAGAAGCAGCTAGGTCAGGTAATGGAGCACAGAATGGATGCTGGCTTCAAACTGGAGGCCAACCCAGGGCTTTGATAAAGGTGCTTGCTTCTTCTCTGTAGGTAACCCACATCTTTGTGTAGAAGTACGAGTTCATGCTAAGTACACAAGGGGATGTTCTAGGAGAATGAAATGAAACTGAAAAGAAAAGTGGGGGAGGGAGGGGGTTAAGAAGAAAAGAAGAAGAAATGAACCGACCTAATCAAGAGAGCTAGTTCAAAAGATGGTGTCTCTCTCTCTCTCAAATGTTGCACAATTCACCCAGAACATTAGCCTTCTTCACTTTATCTGTGTTAGTCTTTACTGTGCCATTTTATTTCATTGTCAGAGGACAGAAATGTCAGCTTTCTTCACTTCCTCATTGTCGCTATTCACCTTTGCACCTTTCATTTGTTTGTCTGAAGACAGAATGTACGTTCACATGGAATACTTTAGCACAGGCTGCTCTCACTCTGTTGAAAGCAAACCTGTTACATATCCAAGGGTGTTTGGGACAATGATTCTTTTAAGAGATTCTTGGCTAGAGATCCGCATTTTAGAGGGGCACCCTCTTTTAACGTGGAACTACCTGGATAAGAGTTCCAAAATTATTATTTTGTACCATGCTTTTGGTGCCATGTTGTAAATGTCTTGCTGTTTTTTCTAATTTTTTCTTCATCTAGTCCAGATATTTCTCTTAGACAATCCTAATTTGCATGCTTAATTTCTTCTTTGATCTTTTTGTATGTAATCAACTCCAAAGCATGCCATTATCAACTTTTTTCACATGGCTAATATGCAGCCACTCTTTAGTTTTTTCCTCAGCACTACTATAATGTCTTGACACTCCCTTCTCTTGATTGTATGCTTCTGATGTGGTCCCTGCAGCCATGCTTAAATAGAAAACTTGTCTAGCACCACCCATTTTATCAACCTTTTCTGTTAAAGATAAATGCATATCACTGGTGCAATAAACCAAATCTGTTTGTTGAAACTTTGCTGAATTTGTTAGACCCCATAATAAAGGAACCAGCCCTCTCAACACCTGCTTTAGCCAAGAAGACCAGCCTTTATCCAGCATGTAGAAAGGACATGAAAAACAAAAATAGATGATTTTGAATGCAACGTTTGTAACAGTTAGCAGGACTGGTTGTAGAAAGGCTGGTAAGTGTCACAGCTGGCCCAGTGGATAATCATGGCATCATTGGTGTTGTTGCTCTGATGACATGAGCATGCTGACATGCCTGAACCGGTGATAAAAAACCAGGTGGTGCATAGTACAGAGGAGAGCTAGGACCTTTGTCATTGTGTTCAGACAGTCCTGCTAATCATCACTCAAGAAACTTGGATTAGAAACTGAATGTAAAATAAGGGAACATTTTAAAACAAAATCCTTTGATCTTAAATTTGTTTCACAAATATCTTACACATCAAACAAAATATGTTTTGAGAGGGTTTGTTCCTTTGTGTTTTGTAAAAAACAAAAACAAAAAAAAGGTAATTTACGCTTGTTAAATTTGGCTCCCTAGATGGGTGAAAAATGTTACAGATGTATATGCATATGATGAAAACTGGGGTGGGAATTGCCCAACAGTTAAAAAGCTTGAAAGTTTTATGAGTGGCAAATTCATGAAGAAAAACACACCCAATTGTACAATAAAAGTAAAGTTACGATTTTTGACCCTATGTTCACATGTCAAAATAATCATTGTACACTCAGGGCATGAAATTCTGATCAGTTGAAAACAGTGGATCCAGGGAAAATTCCCATCTCCTGTACATCGAAAACTGTGCTTTGCATAAGTGACATGTGTTCATTTGAATGCTCCGTTGCAGCTGCGATTACCCAAACTTCAGAACATCCCAAAGAGAGCGCTGGTGTGTACAGACCTCGCCTTTTTTAACCTGTGCCTTTTTGTATCTCTTGCTACTCTGTCCTCAACAGTTGACATGGGTGGACTTGTTTAAGTAGCCTAATATATTTGTACCATTTGGCAGGAAGTCCATGCACTGATATTCCTTATGGACATTGAATAGTCCAGGAATACATTTTGGTCATTGTGAATACAGTCATGACTCTTTTCACTAAATGTAATGGATATCATTTTCTGTTCAATAGGAATACATTTATTATAACATAAGAGGTTTTACACTACAGGCAACAGAAAATGTAAATGTATTGTAAGAGTATATTATTTTAAAGCCATTTTAGCAGCTATTATACTACATGGCAAAATATGCCTGTGTTTGCTTCAGTTGCAAGCATGAAAAACCTCTGCCAGTTTGCATATTAGGGTGGACAAACAGAAGAACATGACTGAATGTAAAGATCCTGACATTTGAACCAATTAAGTTATGGCAACAAAGTGCATAAATAATTTGCTTGCATTCTATCAGTGTCACTGAAACTTGCTTTTTGGTTTCACTTCCAGGTAACACAGTTTGGTTACTTTCCATGACTAAACACCCAAGACAACACATTTGCTTCTGTAGTTCTTTTTTCTTGACCAGTTTTGTGTTGTAGCTGTTTGGCCTTGTAGTAAAAACTGCATGCTTACATGTACGCAGCTTTCCCTGCAGCTATCGATTATGTTTCATCAACTTTGTGTGGTACGGCCATTTTGCTGCTTCTCATGTAAGAAATCCATTGTGTTGAAGCAATTTCATTGGTGTGACTTGTGCAGGAGTGACATCCACTGGAGCGACCTTTGTTTGAGTGACATGGCTGTGCACAGCAGAGGCCTTGTAGGTGGATTGAGCTTACATATGGGGCCTGTGTGGGAGCTTGTCAGAATGCATAGCAGTGTTTTCTGGTGATGTCAGAATGCATAGCAGTGTTTTCTGGCGATGTCAGAATGCATAGCAGTGTTTTCTGCTGAAGTCAGAACATTGCATAGCACTTCAGTAATAGCAGTGTTTTCTGGTGATGTCAGAATGCATAGCAGTGTTTTCTGGTGATGTCAGAATGCATAGCAGTGTTTTCTGGTGATGTCAGAATGCATAGCAGTGTTTTCTGGCGATGTCAGAATGCATAGCAGTGTTTTCTAGTGAAGTCAGAATGCATAGCAGTATTTTCTCTGGTGATGTCAGAATGCATAGCTGTGTTTTCTGCTGAAGTCAGAACATTGCATAGCACTTCAGTAATAGCAGTGTTTTCTGGTGATGTCAGAATGCATAGCAGTGTTTTCTGGTGAAGTCAGAATGCATAGCAGTGTTTGCTGGTGAAGTCAGAATGCATAGCAGTGTTTGCTGGTGAAGTCAGAATGCATAGCAACATTTTCTGGTGAAGTCAAAATGCATGTATCACATCCTTTGATGTCAGAGCTGCATGATATCCCTTTACTAAAACATGCAGACATACATAAATGCTGCACACACACATACACACACACACACACACACACACACACACACACACACACACACACACACACACACACACACACACACACACACACACACGCATGCATGCTGTGTGTGTGTGTGTGAGCTGCACCCAAGTGCATGTGCGTGCGAACACACACACACACACACACACACACACACACACACACACACACACACACACACACACACACACACACACACACGTACATATATAGAGCATACAAAATGGGTACTGGTAAATACTTTAAAAAGAAATGAAGTAACAACATTGACCATCATGCAAAAAGTGCTTGCACAACAACTCCTTTCTATCAGAACACTCACAGATTATACTGCTAAGCAGTGTACATGTAGCTATAAGTCATTGGAAAGATCCACATGTGCACCTCTAACACGTCCCATGCCTCCTGCCTCGCAGGACCCACAGGTGTCCATCCACTCTGCCCACATTGCCTTTACCTGCACAAAAATGTCACAGACAAAAGTCGCTCCAATGGATGACGTTCCTGCACATGTCGCATCATTGAAATCACTTCAATGCACATCACTCCAGTGGATGTCTCTCAAACAGAAAGACATCCATTTGAGTACTTTGTTGATTCTATTCTCAGTGATGCTCCTGCACATGTCGCACCATTGAAATCACTTGAATGCAATCACTCCGATGGATGTCTCTCCAATAGAAAGACATCCATTTGAGTACCTTGTTGATTGTATTCCCAGTGACAGAGTACACTGTCATGCTTTTTATTCCTTACTGCAGAGTGGCATCCTTGTGTTGTTCATTAGCTTAGCAATACTTTGAAACACCATCCAATGTGTTCCAGTCTATTTGCATTGTCTATGCAACACTTAGACATTTTTTCTTTCTTTTTAATTAAAAACAACAACAACAAAACTTGGACATTTGTGTGTGTGTTTCATTATCTGTACAACCCCTAGGACTTCCTCTGTGTTTCGTACAAAACTCACACCTTCCTATGTGTTTCATTCTCTGTACAGTATGCCTAGCCCTTCCTCAGTGTTTCATTACACACATACCTTACTACACAGCTTACAGCTCTCTGGAGGTTTCAGCTGTGCCACACTCAGACCTCCCACTGTTTCATTGTTCATACATCACAGCTTACTGCTTCCTGTCTGTTTCTATGCAACAGGCATTCCTGTTTCTGTTTGACACTGCTTTATTCTGTATAAAATTTTAAATGGTAACATTTTGAATGACACTGAGTCCATATCAAGCCAAATTATGTATGTGCCATTTGACTCATAAGGTGTTTATTCTATTTGTTCTTTAAAACATATTACTGAATTTGACAATACTAACACTTCTCTGGTATTCACATATGGATTCCCCCCCCCCCCCCCCCCCCCCCCAAGTAGGGGATCTTGTGCTACTAAAGATGTTACTGTAAGTGTCAGTATGACATTCGTTAAGCAATGTTGTAAGTTTTCCTGGACTTTGTTTCAGACATGTTTTGGTAGTTTTGAAATTAGTGTTGTGTTGTAGCTATGCAGCTTCAAGCATGGGAAGCATGCGCAAAGAAGCTGTGTCTGAAAATGGCTTGCCTGTACATACATATGTATCCTATATATGGAGGTGTACATTTAAGGTTGGTTTGCCATACTTGCGTATATTTATGTATACACATACATATTTATATACAGTGTTGTGTTTTTCGTCATAATGCACCTGTATTCACTGTAATCCCAGTCATCATATTTATGTTGTCTCCGGTATGTTTGTGACAACATATTTTTAATTTTTATTGCAGTATGATTATTTGGAGTGACTGCTGAATTATTTTATATGTGTGGGGTGGTGGGGTTGGGGTGAGGGTGGTGGTTGGGGGGGGGTGCCTTGGGGGGAGGGGAGGTACTCAGCTATGAAGTCTATCATCTATTGTAAAGTGCAAACATCACATGTAGTCACTAAATATTTTATTGTTTCTGTGGAACCTAAGACTGGGCGCAACTTAAGTGAACTGTGTTTTACGCACCAGAATTGTGAAATCAATTTTTGTGAAAAACATTAGGTGCCAGAATTGCCCACACTGCAGTGTTTGTGAAGGAAAATGGTCTTTGTTTGTGAAGGAAAGTGGTCTTTGTTCATGTTTGTGAAGGAAAATGGCCTTTCTTCCTGTGTTCTGCTGTAGTCAGCTCTGCCTGACCCCTTTCCTCCCAGCTCTGTTCCACAGTTCTTCTCCCCATCTTCAGAATTTGCTGTGTGGAGCCTGCAAAAACTGCAATTCCACCCAAGTCTGTTCCACATTTCTCTGCCTCTTCTTCAGGAACTGCTATGTGTTGATTGCAAAAGCTGCGTTCTTCTGCTGACTCTACTCCACATTCCTTCTCTCATTTTGTTCAGGAACTGCAGTTCCTCCCAGCTGAGTTCCACATGTCTCTGCCTCTTCTTCAGGAACTGCTAAGTGTTGCCTGGAAAAACTGATTACTTCCTCCTAACTCTGTTCAACGCTACAACAGCCACTTTCTTATTCTTCAGGAGCTGCTGTGTAAAGCCTGTAAAAACTGATTACTTCCTCCCAGCTGTGTTCCGCATTCCTCCTCCTCTTGTTCAGGAACTGCTATGTAAAGCCTGTAAAAACTGATTACTTCCTCCCAGCTGTGTTCCACATTCCTCCTCCTCTTGTTCAGGAACTGCTGTGTAAAGCCTGCAAAAACTGATTACTTCCTCCCAGCTGTGTTCCACATTCCTCCTCCTCTTGTTCAGGAACTGCTATGTAAAGCCTGCAAAAACTGATTACTTCCTCCCAGCTGTGTTCCACATTCCTCCTCCTCTTGTTCAGGAACTGCTGTGTAAAGCCTGTAAAAACTGATTACTTCCTCCCAGCTGTGTTCCACATTCCTCCTCCTCTGAACTGCTATGTAAAGCCTGCAAAAACTGATTACTTCCTTCCAGCTGTGTTCCACATTCCTCCTCCTCTTGTTCAGGAACTGCTATGTAAAGCCTGTAAAAACTTATTACTTCCTCCCAGCTGTGTTCCACATTCCTCCTCCTCTTGTTCAGGAACTGCTATGTAAAGCCTGCAAAAACTGATTACTTCCTTCCAGCTGTGTTCCACATTCCTCCTCCTCTTGTTCAGGAACTGCTATGTAAAGCCTGTAAAAACTGATTACTTCCTCCCAGCTGTGTTCCACATTCCTCCTCCTCTTGTTCAGGAACTGCTGTGTAAAGCCTGCAAAAACTGATTACTTCCTTCCAGCTGTGTTTCCAGTCCTTTTATTCTGCAGGAACTGCTATGTGTACCCTGCAGAAGCTGCATACTCGTGTTTATGCTGGTTTTGCTTTACTGGACATAGCTTTATTTTATATCCATGTAGTGCAAGTGTTAGGGTAAGCTGTTGCAGCCTTGTGTGTGCTTTTATTGTGGGGTATTACAATTGTGTTTAATTTCTACATAGTAGTAAGTATAGTTTAAGCTGATTAATAGTTTTAACTTTTGAGATTTTCTTGCTGCAGTTTCATTGACATGTGTTTTTGATGTCAGCGTAAGGGAAAAGACTTCTGTGATTCTCTTGTAATCATTTAGATAGGATCATACCCACACATCTCTGTGAGTACACAGGAGAGAATGGCAGTTAAAGCAGACATTTTCTGCAGCTTTGAACTGATTGTGTGACACATCTAAATGTCTCTGCTCTCTAACACACATGTGGCTTTACGGATGTTGCTTCTCCCCTGCTCATTGTAACTGTTGTCTCTTCACAGGAGAGGCCGCCTCAGAGGCAGGAGCCCAAGCAGAAGTGGATGGAGGAGGACCGAGAGAAGGACGCTGCAGAAACTGACCAAGGCCCCAACTTCACCTTCAGCAGCCTCCAGCGCCAGGACAGTGAAGCTGATTTCTGGCGCCGGCAGGAGGAGCGCTACAAGCGTGACCAGGACAATCGGGAAAAGCAGGAGGGGGAGCGCCTCAAGAGGGCGGAGGAGGAGGACCGAGAACAGGCCCGATTCCGAGAACAGCGACAGAAACTGCAGCGAGACATGGAAGAGAGGGAGAAGGCTGAGAGAGAGAGGAGGGAGACAGATGAGAGGGAACGCAAGGAGAGGGAGAGGAAGGAGCAGGAGGCAAGAGAGAGGAGGGAGAGAGAAGAGAGGGAGAGAGAGAGGAGGGAGGGAGAAGAGAGGGAGGAGAGGGAAGAGAGAGAGCGCAAGGAGGCAGAACAGCGTGAGCGAGAACGGAAAGAGAAAGAGCGCAAGGCTAAGGAGGAGCAAGAGAAACTTGACAATGATCCACGGCTGGCTGAGGAGCGTCGCAAGAAAGAAGAACTTTTACGTCGACTACAGCAAATGGACGCAAATCGCGATGGGTCACAACCTTCCAGTGACCCCTTTGCTCCGTCAGACAGCACCAGAGTAAGAGGTAGTGGTGACTTTCGCCCAGACCCCTTCACTCCCTCTCCCAACAGAAAAGCCAGCAAAGATCCTTTTGCCTTTAGTCGAGGCGATAGTAGTGACTCTACACCCAGCAGTAAAAAGGATTACACTTTCACACGTTCCATAGAAAACATGCACAAGGGTAAGCCTGCACACGAAGATGTGTCTGTGCCCTACATCGATCGACAGAAAAAAGCCAAAGCAGCCCAAGAAGATGCTGACATTGGTGGCTATCAGCCTTCTTTTGTAAGCCCTGGCAAGACCACCAGCAACACGTCTAAAAAACCACTGTCCCTCTTTGACAATGATGTCAAACCAGCAGCCAAACCAGCTGCAACCGACACAGACAAAAAAGCCAAATTGCTGGCAGACTTATTTGGCTCACAAGCGGCCACAAGCTCATCCTCTACCAAGAAAGATGACAGCGAGGATTTTTTCCTGACCAACAAGTCTCCAGGCAGGCAGCAGACGCAGCCCAAGAAAGCAACAGGATTTCCTTGGGATAGTCCATCCTCCGCCACCAAGACCAATGGGACAGCCCAGCGAGAGTCCAGTACCCTCTTTGGCGGTGGTGCTGCTCTTGTCGATGATGACCTCAGTGGGACCAGCGGTGCTAAGTCTACTCTGCTGCCTAAGCGTCCGCGGCAAGCATCCACAACTTTAAGTTCCAAACCAGCCATGGTTGCAGCAGATGACTTGGATGATGACATTGAGGAAGTGATTCTTTAATGAACGATGTAAAGTTAGTGCCATGGCAGGCTGGTTCCTGATGGATGGGTCCAGCACCAGCACTGTCATTACAATTCATGTCTGCCACTCGTGTCCAGGAGAGACAGCCTCAACGCGTAAGCAGTGGTGCTGAAATTAGCATCACTGTAATGCCTAGTGAGGGTAACACACTAAACTCAAGGAGAGTGTCACATAAATCAAACAGCATGCCTGACTTCAGGAGTTTCTTTAGCTTTCGGCAGTTTGGTTGTGAGGACACGAAAGTGCATTTTCAGTTATGTTGCCTCAGATGGACACTTTAACTACCCAGCTCACAAGCCTTCTGTACCTAGTGAGTGTTGCACTGAGTGATGTTTGGTTCTTCCTTTGCTTTGAGTTATACCGGTGATGCAGAGAGAACAGTCCATTTGCAGTGGCAGCTCAGGATTTCTACAGCACCCCCCGAGGTTTGCGTCCTAAAGATGTCACCACCAGCCTTGCATGGCAGAATCTGACATGCCTTCTGTTCCACTGAAACTGTCCATCAAGGACATGCCTTCTGTTCCACTGAAACTGTCCATCAAGGACATGCCTTCTGTTCCCACTGAAACTGTCCATCAAGGACATGCCTTCTGTTCCACTGAAACTGTCCGTCAATGTTCTTCAGCCATCATCCGTCACTTTTTCTCTCTGACCTCAGTCAAAAATGATCACTCTGACTTACCAAGAAGCAGTCAGCTTGTAATACACTTTGAAAGAAGGGGGAAAATGATGGAAAGAATGTAAAAAATAGACTTTTGAGTTCTAGGCACCAGTTGCTTTGCTTGTGGATTGAGCACAGGGTCGAACCTGAAGTATGTTTGGAAATCGGGTCATGTCAGCAACAGTTTTGTTTCAGACACGTCTTTGTGTGCATGTTTGCCCTAAGGTGCATGTTTTCTGCAAATCCACCTTGTGAACACAGACAAGATCTGCAAGGTGATACCTTCAAACATCAAGTGCCTGACTGGGTATTACAGGCCAGCCGATTGTGTTTCCATCCTTCAGTGTTCAGTCAAAGGCCTTACTCCGTTGCACTTAAATTCAGTGTGTGTCCCAGAACAGCTGGGCTGTCAGTTATGAAAGAAACCAAACAGAATGCATGTTCATGTATTTGTGTATGTAAAGATCTTGATACACTTTCTATTGCCTGTTGATCTGTCTCACATGTGATTGTTCAAGTCAAGCAAAGTAGTTCTTTATTCTGCACATGGACAATTTGTGTGCCATACTTGAAAAACAAGGGCAAAGAGAAAGAACATATGACGATCATGACATGTTTTTGGCACAAGAAGCCCAAAGAGTGGCCACCATGTTTGGCTCACAGGCTAAAACAGAGCAAAAGACTGGTGGACTGCTAACAAAACCTTCAAAATAAGTTTAGTGGTGCACACTCATTGACAACAGAGGCATCAGCTATATTGTGTAATTTGCATTTATTTGAATGCTGAAATCAGACTCCCAAATTATTGTGCACAAGTCAACACAGCAGTGTGACATCGTGATCAGGGCAAAAGCTTGTGGGACTGTAGCTATGGGTGGCATGGCTTAGAGCTTGGTGTTGAACCAGCGCTGTTGGTGAAGGCGTTGCACACAGTTTTTGTTTGTGTCAAGTGTGAATTCATGAGCTGGCAAAATATTGTAACCACCATAAAGCTATGTGATGTATGTTGTCTGAGCGTTTGGCATACCTCATGGATAACTCCACCATATTATCCAACCTGCCAAAGAGGTGGTCATGTAATTCATGGTCTGGTTAGCTAACAGCATGGATGGTGTGGGCTGTGCTCCAATTGGCCAAGGAATGCATACTATACAGATAAAGAAGAGCCTAATGAGTCTAGCTCAGTCATCATCCAGATGCAGCGATGCCTTTCATAAAGATTGCAAGCCAGTGCTGAAGACTGGATTTTCTGTCTGGCTGGAGTCATTTCTCCAGCACATAAAGGCAGAAATACAAAACAAAAAGTATATCAGGGCCATAATGGAGTAATTCTGGATGGCAAATAGGCTCAGTACTGAGTGACATGTGGACATTGCTGATTTGACATGCTGGAGAACCAAAGTCTCTGCCCTCAATGTTGACATTCAGTTTGGAGTGAGTTTTACAGGAGT
The DNA here is from genome assembly GCA_963584105.1 of Alviniconcha strummeri. NCBI lineage: Eukaryota > Metazoa > Mollusca > Gastropoda > Provannidae > Alviniconcha > Alviniconcha strummeri. Next base: position 3,210,546 of record OY757544.1, read on the forward strand.
GTGATTTGCTTTTCTTATTGGTTGGGGGTTGATATATTGTGTAAGTTTCAGTGGGCTGTCTGTGTTAGGTAATTGTTGCTTGTCACACCTTCAAATATCACAGGTACATTCTGTGTGAACTCCACTTATGCATTTCCTTGCCTCAAAGGAACTGACAGCCACAAAGTGTGTTTGAAGAGAGAGAGATGAAAATAAAACAATTTAAGCTAAACAAAAAACAACAAAAAACTTCGCTTTTTTTCTTCTTTTTTTCTTTCTTTTTTTTTCTTTCTTTTTTTCTTTTTCTTTTTTGTTGCTGCTTGTTTTAGTTTTTTGGTTGTTATTTTAGCTTTGCTGTTTTTTATCACTTGTAGAAGATGACTTCTTCTCAGTGTACTGATTCACAGTACACCCCTTGTGAAACAAATGCACACAGGTGGCACTCTGCCTTAAGGTAAATTGTGGCCGTGTTTGTATGGGGTCCATGCAGTGCTTGACACACTACACAGCTGTTTTCAAAGACACAGGTAGGACCATTGCCAGCCCGGCTGTGGTCATTGTTAGCAGGTGTGATTTTGGAGAAATCCTTTTGGTCCATTCCCTGTTGTTGTCTTTTTCTTTTCTTTTCTTTTTATCTATATATTTTGTTTAAGCATTTAATTGTCTCTTGCTTCAGCATGGGTTTGGGAGAAGTTATGCAAGTTGGCATCCTCATGGTCACCATGGTATTGTATATGTCCAGTCTAAGGTTCAGCCAAGCAGAACATCACTGACAGGTCCCATGTGTAAGGTAATGGGGTGTAAAGGGACTTCACATAGTGTGGATGTTTTTAAAACTGAAACCTGAAGTTTTAGGTTGGTGTTGTGACCTTTGCTGCTTAATTATGTGACAGTCACACATGCATTTTGAATCCCACAAGCCTTGCAGTTGTGCTTTGAAGACTGATGATTCAGCATACGCATTCCAGTTCCGATGGTTTCACTGTGTTATTGAGTGTTACTGTCTCATTTGCCATTCCAGTCAACTATGTTTTGTATGTGATGTATATGTATTTATTCATAATGTTTTTATATACTTTAGCATACTGGCCATCAACTGTTGTCTCCTAGTTATTAATTGAAAACAAAAATATTCATATGTTATGCTTATATTTGTCTATCATTATTATGTACAAAGTTTATAAAGGTAAATTACTTCCAGAACACAAATATTTTGTGTTTTTTAGTTTGACAATGCTATCCATGTTTTAATCATAACTATTGCATGGTTATATTTATTTTCTGTCTCCATTAAGTAGACAACAATGTAACAAGTTAATGTGGCTTTTGTTGTTATTTGTTGTGGTGTTGTGAAGCCAGTAAGAGGTATGGTCTAACACACAGTCTTCAATCAGGCACGTACCTGTTGTGTCAGGGTCCCGTAATGCAAATGTTCACTGTTAGCAATGAGAATGATACCTTGGACCTTTTAAGGTTTAAAGTATTTGTGATATGTACATGTAATTGTCCACTTTGATGTGATACCTACAACTGATGTCATGATTTTGAGCTCTCACTCTGTTTCCCTTTGGTATTATTTAACTGAAGTATAATTGATTTAGTGTTGGTGTTTGGTTTTGATTTTTGGTTGTTTTTGGTTGCTGTTGTTTTCCTGCTATCAGTATGGGCATAAACCAGAGGGCTGAGTCTTTGTTGATAGAACCCTGTCTAGGCTTTGTTGGTCCTATGCAGATGTACTGTCTGTGCAGAAACTGATAGACCAAAAATGCTGTGTAACAGGCATTTTCTGATCATGAGGACTTCTTTTCTCCTGGGAAAGTATCAGTTACAAGATCTGTAACAACACAAACTCAAGATATTTGTGAACATAAGCTAACTCATCAATTCATATTTCATATGCCCTTTCAGCTTTCTGACATTAAAACCTCATTGTGATTTATATATATATTATATTATTAGATTAACACTGCCAAACACTTCTTAAACTGGTGAGTTTAGCAACATCAAGCAACCACACACCCATTTTTTCAGTGGCTCCACACTTCGTGCCCTCGGGGTATGATGTTTCTCTGAACATATCTTTTACATCAGTAAAACATCAGAACTACAAATTAAGGTCAGTCCCCCCCCCCCCCAAATAATTGTAAAAGCATAAAACTTCATTTTCTACCAATGTCTATGCCTCTGCCACCTTAGCAAATCAGTTCGGTAATTGTGTAAGTCATTGTATGAGTCACAACACGCATATATGGCAAATCAAATGATTATATAATAACAACAATAATGATAATAATAATGAAGTACTTGTAAATCGTGAACTTCTAATATTAGATAGAGCTCGAGCATACTGGTCTGCGAATTTGGAAAGCTTATAATTATGGCATGACAGTCGAATGATTAAGTTACTTTTTGACTGATCATAATGTGACAGACAGTTGGCATTGCAGCAGATTTTATTCACATTTATACATGCTTCTTATAACACTTAATATTCCGTCCATTGCCTGTTTCTGTGATATGGAAATCCACATGTAGTGCTGGTTTTATTTGTGAATATGTTTGTATGGCAGGTTTAATTCTGAGCAGTTGCTATTGCCATGAATGCCCATGTATAGTTTTTATTTTTTTATTTTCCCCTTTTAAAAAAAACACTTCTGTTTCCTGTTGTTTGAAAGAGTGGGCACACTCACTTGTACTCGTTTGTTGGGACCAAAGATTTTTTTGTCTGATTTGCAAGAACAAAACAAAACAAAACCCCATTAATTATGTATTCAAAAAAATCAAAAATCATTTCATTGTAAATACTGAAAAGGATAAACTGTGTTTATCCAAATCAGACACATACTGAGCTACCATTGTCGGTTGAAATAATACAGAGTGTTACTACTGATGTACGGCAGTGTCTAGGATGATTCATTCTTAGCAAAGTAAGAACCCACTTCAGACCCTGAAGTGAATAACTGCACTCTCGGGAAAATGGCTTAGAAATTTGAAGCTTTTAGCATTCTTGAAATAACCAAATTTTTCAAAACATTTTTCAGAGGTTTACAGAGTGTATGCAAGTTTAGGACTGATTTTGTGCAGTACTGCAGACGTTTTGAAGAACAATACCAGTTTCTGCTGATTAAAAAAAAGAAGAAAAAAGAAGAAGGAAAAAACACACCAAAAAAACACACACTAAGGATTAGTCTTTGAGTAATAATTAAAAGCAAACATCTGTTTTAGATTCTTTCTCAGCATGCATTTCATGCAGATAAAATGTGAGGTTTAATTGTCTTGCCTACCCCATGCTACTGGAAACAGTGGAAGGGGTTGGCTGTTTAGGTTATTGTATATTCCTTGCTGTGTGTGTGTGTGTGTGTGTGTGTGTGTGTGTGTGTGTGTGTGTGTGTGTGTGTGTGTGTGATGGTGCTAATTGTTACACAGAGCAGATGGTGTGGTCAAGGCCACAAGGATGTTAATTATCAACTCACCATTGGAGCCAGACATGTTCATCCTTGTGGGTTTGAACCAGCAGTCCAGACAAAAACTACCCAATGAGAACATTCGAACGTTCTCTGTCATTTGTGTTATGCACGCACCTTTGTTACCTGTTGTTATGCTTCTGTCCTGTTCCCCACACCTCATGATTTCTTGAACATGTGTCTGCATGGTTTGTTTAGGTTATCTGTTGTAGTTAAATCATTATTTCTGTGAAGTAACATTTTGTGGTAGCCATCACTTGCATTTATGCTCATTATTTGTTGAGATCAGTACAGTGGGTTGAACCCTCCGTTTAGTAAGTAAGTAAGTAAACATGGTGCTTAACGTCCACAGAAACCATAAGGCTTATTAGGGATGGGGAGAAGGAGGGAAGGGGGTGTGGAAGTGGGGGAAGAGGGAAGAATATATACATATCACTATATACACTGTCGCCACCAGAATGACTTTTGCATTAAGGTGGGCAGCGATGAGAGCCATTTTAATGTTTCATAATTGTAAGGGACAAAGTCGCAAGACATTGTCCACAGACCACAACTTTTTGAAGTGAAAGGGGAGCCGAAGCGGATTCGAACCGAGGTCCCTCTGCTTACCAGCCTAACGCTTTACCGCTAGGCCAAACCGGCTCACGACCCTCCGTTTTCAGACTAACTTAAAAATAAGGAAAATTTGTCTTTAAAAAAGGGGGGTGTTCTTTGCTCTGCAGGGCAGGGAAATAAAGGGGCAAATCTGTTAGAAATTTTCTCAAAATAGTGTTGGTATAGTTCTCCCCAGGGAGATCTTCCGCAAGAGGTTCTGCTGTATTTTAGAAACATAAATAAATTCATTTGTGAAAGTTACATATTTTAAGTGAGTTTATGATAGTATCTTCTACCTTCGGATGTCCAAGAACTCACTAACCTAAACCTGAGGGTATGATTGTCCACTGCAACTGCCATTTGGCGTTATTTAGAAGTCAAATCATACCTGGCTTGTGTACATACATGTAATGAACAGTCCAATGACTGAATAATAGTGCCTTAACAGAGTACCTATACATAGGCCAGTTTAAACACGTGCAACCCATCAACAGGTTACCACTAGCTTCATTGTGAGTCCTCTTCTAACAGTCTTTTTTTTTGTTTTTTGTTTTTTGTCTTTTTTCTTTTCGCAGTGCAGTGAGGACATTTGAGGACTAAAGCTGAAATGTGACAAAGTTAATATCAACTTCTATGGGCACGCATTCACATACACACGCACACACGCACGCACGCACATACACAATAATAGGAGAGATGGGGGGGGGGGGGGGGGGGGGTGTCCAATGACATGAAAAGCAAAAGGAGACACGGAGGAATTAGTTTTTAATAGAAATTCAAGTCCACAGTTTTTGTTTTTTTGTTTGTTTGTTTGTTTTTGACATCTAGTTAAAATAAATTCTTGTAAAACTTTTTATTTTTTATTTTTTAATCTGAAACAAGAATGACTGCTAGAATTCTAAAACAAGATACAAATTATAACACATGAAAGGTTCTAAAGAACGCTGTTTATTAGGACAGAACACAAAGTGCAAACATGAAAAGGTCAAAAGAACGCTGTTAGGACAAAACACAGCATGCATGTTGTGTTTTGTCCTATTAAATAGCATTCTTTTGAACCTATTTATGTGTTTGTATCTTGAAAAACATGTGATTGTGTCTGACACAATGTCTAGTGGAATATTTCTTATGCAAAACTGAATAGGTTTAGTTTTTTTTAGTTTTTTTAAACAATATTTCTAAGAATAATTTTTTTCTTCAGCCTTGAATGTTTTAGTCATTGGTCTACTGTTTCAGTCAACAAACAGCACAGGAACTAAAAGCGTGTGCATGCCTAGCTATACGGAAAAGAAAATGTACACAGACATTGATTTTTGCAGTCATTAATTTTATTGTTGCACGCTTTTAAACTAGTCCACAAGAACAAACAGACGCACAAACACACACCATTTTGTTTAATCTCGTGCTTAATAGTCACAAAACTCTGTTTCACGCCTAGTAGATATTTTATTTTCACACTCACTCGCCACTTATGCATACTGTTGTTAATATTTAATAAATGATACATGAAAGAAAGAGTTATGACTTGTGTACCGACTTCACAGCAGTGCCGTGTGTGTGTGTGTGTGTGTGTGTGTGTGTGTGTGTGTGTGTGTGTGTGTGTGTGTACATGCATGTGTGCGTGCGCGTGGCTTTAAAAGATTTACGTCTTGCAAGTGATAGTAGGGAGTTCAAGACGTCAGTATTTTGCAAACGTGCAGCTGAAACATTTCACTATTTTGATTTCTTTCTTTCATTCCTCTTCTTCGTCATGTCTTATCTTCTTTCTTTCTTCCTTTTTCTTTTTCTTCTTTTGTCTTTCTTTTTTAACAGATCTGCTGCCTGGTCGATTTTCGCTGTGCAGTAGAAATGGGCTACAAGCAAAATCATCAGAACCGGCGAAATTGTTTTCTTATGAGTTACTGTATCTACAGGGCTTCTTTCCAATCTAAGCATTTTTTTAGGCAACAATATAACTCGTATTTCGGCTGTAAAAAAGAAGAAGAAAAGAAGTGACCATCTGGATCTCTGTTATAGTTGCTGAAAAGGCTTTATTTTTTAATTTTATTTCGTAACAAAAACAAACATCAAAAACAAGAAGAAGAAGAAGAAGACAAAGAAGAAGAAACAAAACAAAAGAAAGAAAGAACCTTGGATATAAGAAAACTCGGATATAGTCGACTACTTTCATGGTGCAATCTAAACACCGACATCGTTTATAAAAATTATATAAAAAAGTTGGGGGGGGGGGGGGGGGGCGTCAAGTATAAGAACGTTACTGTTTTGTTTCAGTTACATTTTAGTGAACACAATGAGGCGTACACTTTCACAAAACCAAAAGCTCGGATAAAGATTCTGATATAAAAATATAAAAATAAAGAAGAAGAAGAAAAGTTTATAAATAGTACAATACTGTCAAGATCCCAGACCTCTTTAGCTCGGTCCTTATGTGGTTGACGGGACGTTAAAATCCAAGAACCAACTTAAACATGACAGCTGGTAGGCAATGAAGGAAGGTGTGTGTGTCGGGGGTGTGTGTGTGTGTGGGGGGGGGGGGGGGGGACGAGGAGACTATGGGGTGCTGATTGTAGCAGATGCGTGAATAAAACAACCTTTGCGGTAATTAACATTGTTTGTTGCCCCCCCCCCTCTCTCTCTCTCCCACCCCCCATCTCTCTCTCTCTCTCTCTGCAAGGACTAGTTGTCAGGTTTTTGACTGAACCTAAACTACAGTTCTTGTAAAGTTTTCGAGTTCTCTCTCTCTCTCTCTCTCTCTCTCTCTCTCTCTCTCTCTCTCTCTCTCTCTCTCTCTCACACACACACACACACACACACACACACACACACACACTCACGAACGCACGCACATGCACACACACACACTCACACACACACACACACGCACGCACCCACGCACCAGTTACGAAAGAGATGCCCCCCTACCCGCGGTCTTCACACACACAACCGCGCGCGCGCACAGTCACACACACACACACACACACACACACACACACACACACACACACACACACACACACACACACACACACACACACCACACACACACACACATGAAATAGTATCTGGCAGTCGGCACAAAATTGGTTAGTTGTGCAGCTGTTGAGCAAACGCTGACAGCACGCGCGGTCAGTGGATGCAGCCAGACTACAGCACGATCAGTGGATGCAGCCAGACTACAGCACCGTCAGTGGATGCAGCCAGACTACAGCACGGTCAGTGGATGCAGCAGACTACAGCACGGTCAGTGGATGCAGCCAGACTACAGCACGGTCAGTGGATGCAGCCAGACTACAGTACCGTCAGTGGATGCAGCCAGACTACAGCACCGTCAGTGGATGCAGCCAGACTACAGCACGGTCAGTGGATGCAGCCAGACTGCAGCACGGTCAGTGGATGCAGCAGACTAAAGCACTGTCAGTGGATGTAGCCAGACTACATCACAGTCAGTGGATGCAGCAGCCAGACTACAGCAATGTCAGTGGATGCAGCCAGACTACAGCAAGGTCAGTGGATGCAGCAGACTACAGCACGGTCAGTGGATGCAGCAGACTACAGCACGTTCAGTGGATGCAGCCAGCCAGACTACAGCACGGTCAGTGGATGCAGCAGACTACAGCACGTTCAGTGGATGCAGCCAGCCAGACTACACCACGGTCAGTGGATGCAGCAGACTACAGCACGGTCAGTGGATGCAGCCAGCCAGACTACAGCACGTTCAGTGGATGCAGCCAGCCAGACTACAGCACGGTCAGTGGATGCAGCAGACTACAGCATGGTCAGTGGATGCAGCAGCCAGACTACAGCGGCTTCAGCTGTACAATCTTTCTACAGCCTGCTGGCCAGTGTGAAGCAGGGCCGAGAGAGGCCGGAAACAACAGGAAGCGCCAGATGACGAAGCGACAGCGGAGGTTTCATCCTCTCAAGGATCCTTGATTGAGAACCCTGAGCTCTTTATTTAGACCGAATGACGCCAGTTAGAATGGATGAATGGTGCATGTTTTCATATATTCACGAGCTGACGTGTTGATTGCTGAACAGATCCACGAATTGTGTTTTGTCGGAAAGGAAGCGTGTGGCACGAAACTGTTGATTTGTTTTTCCTGTCGGCATCACTGCTGCACCTCATCACAAAAGGTAGGCTTTGCCGGAATTCCGGTGACATGGCGTTTCTCGAACACTGTTTGTATTCTGGATTGTATACTATTCTACTGTGTAACTGAGGGATTCTTCCTAGGTGTACTTACCTTTTGTACCGATGTGTTCATTCTCGTAACTCTACCGAAAAAGGAGCGCTTATACGTAAATACTAGTATCAACAATTAGTGGCAGCAACAAGAAAGGGAGACGAGAGACATTTATTTTCATATTTATGTTTAAGAAGAGAAGTGAGACATTTAATTTCATAGTTCTGTTGATCTATTCATGTTGAACGGGCCTAGAATCCTAATCCTCGCCTATTTAATTCACAAGACAGTTCATGGCCACCATCGTTAGTACCACAATGTCAATAATAAGACGTTCTTAAGGCAGCCATACATGTTATGAACATGTCTTAACCCCTTCAACCAATAAAAGTGCGAAATTTGACATCCTTGAGCCTTTGTGTTTTCTTTTACGCAATAGCACGTGAACAGGTTTTCATTAAAACCAGCAATATTGTAATTAGATTTGCTATAGGACCGGAAAATATACCGTTAGTAGGCGTGTGTGCGCAATTTTCAGCGGCCCGGAAATTTTACAGGCTGTGGCAGTGAAGGGGTTAATACTTAGAAAAAAGCAGAAAAATAAAGGAAGTAACAGCTCGAATTTCATTTCGAGGGAAACACGCAAAAGAACTAACCACGATGCTCCGTTCGATTCAGATATGAACGATGACGATTTCCAACCTCCAGCTAAAAAAGACGGCTGCAGTCTCTCCATCGTGGACGTACGTCAAGCGGTACGGGAGTACGCCCACTCCATCGCTCGTGTGGATACGTCACTGGGAACGCTGAAAGCTCAGTTGGTAAGTAGACAGGGGAGTAAAACTGGAACAGTTCGTGCAAATCAGCGGCCGCGCCCAAAAGAACAACACACACACACACACACACACACACACACACACACACACACACACACACACACACAAACACACACACACACACACACACACACACACACACACACACACACACACACACACACACACGGGCGAGCGCGCGCACACACACTGACACACACACGGACAGAAATGTGTGTGTGTGTGTGTGTGTGTGTGTGTGTGTGTGTGTGTGTGTGTGTGTGTGTGTGTGTGTGTGTGTGTGTGTGTGTGTGTAAATGCAGTCTCCTCCAGAGTTTTAAATCTTTAGTAAAAAATTTTAATGATGTTGATGACAACGATATGAGAAAGAGTGGTGGGAAATGCCCAAGTCTGCCCCAGCTGGGGGCTTATCTAGTACATAAATACCATTCTCCTTGATCATTCTCAGCTTTCCTATGTTGGAGAATGCCCCAGTGTGTGTGCGTTCCTGTGCACTTGTCATTCTGTGCTCGTCCTGAGGTTGGTACGACGTTCTATCCATAATTATATCCGTGTGTGACAGTATGAAAGCGGCAACTTGCAGCACACGCCACTAAAGCCACGACTGTTCAGTAACCCATCTGCAGCATGTAAGGCCTGGATAGGGCAGGAAGGTGTTACACTGAAGTGTCGTCTTCCTCAGTCAAGCTGGCCTTGAAGATAAAGTGTGTGTGTGTGTGTGTGTGTGTGTGTGTGTGTGTGTGTGTGTGTGTGTGTGTGTGTGATGATGATGATGATGATGATGATAATTAAGATGATGAAAAAGAAAAAGGAGAAAAAGACAGAGACACTGATGAGGGAGAAAAAGACAGACACTGACAGAGAGGGACAGACTGATATATATGAGAGACATATTCACAACTTTTTCACGTGCCGTAGGCCTACATTTCTCGATGACAGAG
>OY757544.1:3228243-3238243 GCA_963584105.1 Alviniconcha strummeri
TCTTGTTGATGGCCCAGAAGGCCAGAGGCGTTCCGCTCTGTTGAACGGCCCGCTGGAACAGGCCCCTGGAGTAAGGGCTCAGCAGGTGGAATCCGATGCTTCCGGCCCCTGCCGACTCACCGAACGCCGTGATAGTGGCCGGGTCGCCCCCGAAGGCCCTGATGTTGTCCTTGACCCATTTCAAGGCCAGCGTCTGGTCAAACAGGCCGTAGTTTCCGGCCACGACCTCGTCGCCGGAGGACAGGAAACCGAAGATTCCCAGTCGGTACTGTATGACGACAACGATGACGTCACCGTCTGTGACGAGTCTGGAGGGTGTGTATCCGGCAGCGCTGCCGCCGAAGAACCCTCCACCGTAGATCCAAACCATGACAGAGCGAAGTCCTGCAAATTATAGGTTAACGGAAGCTGCAGTTTCATCCAAGCTCCAAGCTACACGTCAGATCATGCTACAATGTTAAATCTTGACGTTCATTCGCGCTAGTACACATTCATTCAGTTAAACTGTCCACACCCTCACCCGAGCTACAGATTCAATCGAGCCACTCGTTCACTCAAGCATCCCGTTCACTCAAGCGTTTCGTTCACTCAAGTTACTCGTTCACTCAAGCTATTGGTTCACTCAAGTTACTCGTTCATTAAGTTACTGGTTCACTCAAGCGTTCATTAAAATTACTGGTTCACTCAAGTTATTCGTTCACTCAAAATACCAGTTCACTCAAGATACTCGTTCACGCAAGCTACAACAAGCATGCGTGCGCGTGTGTGTGCTTGCGTGCGTGCGTGTGTGTGTGTGCGTGCGAGTGTGTGTGCGTGCGAGTGTGTGTGTGTGTGTATGAGAGAGAGAGAGAGAGAGAGAGAGAGAGAGAGAGAGAAGAGAGAGAGAGAGAGAGAGAGAGAGAGAGAGAGATGAGAGAGAGAGGAGAGAGAGAGAGAGAGAGAGAGATTTTCTGGTGGTGAGGGGTAACGCAGGTACGTGGGGTGCGTGTATGTGTGCCTGCGTGAGAGCGTGCATGTATGTGTGTCTCCTCGCCCCTGTGAAAACGCTCATGCAAAATTCAAAATAACTATTGAAACGGCTGGGAGCCTGTCAATGACACAGCTCAAGGACAGTGCAGGACTGACCATCACTGACAGCAATGACACAGCACAAAGAGAGCCCAAGACTGACCGTCACTGGTAGCGAAGATACAGAAAAAGGACAGCGCAGGACTGACCACCCACTGCAGGCAAATGACACAGCACAAGGACAGTGCAGGACTGACCATCACTGACAGCAATGTCACAGCACAAAGAGAGCCCAAGACTGACCGTCACTGGTAGCAAAGATACAGAAAAAGGACAGCGCAGGACTGATCACCACTGCAGGCAAATGACACAGCACAAGGACAGTGCAGGACTGACCATCACTGGTATCAAAGATAGAGTACAAAGACAGTGCAGGACTGACCATCACTGACAGCAATAACACAGCACAAGGACAGTGCAGGACTGACCATCACTGACAGCAATAACACAGCACAAGGACAGTGCAGGACTGACCATCACTGACAGCAATAACACAGCACAAGGACAGTGCAGGACTGACCATCACTGACAGCAATAACACAGCACAAGGACAGTGCAGGACTGACCATCACTAGGAGCCACCGGGGCGTAGACGTTGAGTGTCAGGCAGTCCTCGCTCTGAGCAGGAAACGTGTCCAGCACCTCCAGCTCCAGCTGCGGACAGATGTACCCGAGGGACGTGGCGTTGAATACCCGCCCAGCCCCCAGCCCCGGTGGGGCTCCGGCTTGGCGAAGCGCCGCTGGCCCACGGGCGGCAGAGCGAAGGGGATCCCCTGGTAGGCGTGGTACGGGACCCCCGAAGGGCTGCGGACGTCCTTGCCCGAGATCCGACCCCAAGGCGCCTCCACGGTAGGGGCGGCCCCCACCGACACAGCGACCACACACAGCATCACCGAGAGCGTGGACACAGCCATGGCGGTGTAACTATCACCTGGCTATCGCTCTGAGTCTGGATCGTGGAAGTTAAATTCTCTCCTGGACAGAAAGGCGACTCTGTAACTGGCTGATTCACACACTCAGTGGCTGGAGAATCTCTGTGTTGCCTGTGTTTGTTTTGCTGAAACGACTTAAAGCCTCGGTAGCTCTCACTGTCACATCAGAGCCTGCGGTCTAAAACGTTCCGTTTCCCGCGCAAGGTTTGACTCGATTACTGCAAGCCGGTAACTTCATTGTCCGCTGGTTTCCTGGCACCGAGCCCGGCCAGTTCTTCCGCTCTTTTGTCCCCTGGTTTACTTTCTCTCAACGACAGTTTGCAAGACACGGACAACGTGTTTGCCTGGGCCATAAGTAGGGCCAGAGAACTAGTTTCGTCTTGAGCCGGCCAGTGACGCCCCCCTAGCTAGTGTTTGACCAGAAGGGCTGTTAGTAAGACAGTGGTGAAGGACAAACGTGAAACGTCACTGGTCCCGTACAGAGGCGCTTTGCTAAATACCACCCATAGGTGCTGATGCTAACATTATTCCAACACAGACGAACGTAACAAACAGATCAATCAAAACCACATAATCATCCTACATCTCATTTTTCACCGTTTAACCGTTGTTAAAATATTATTTCGTAGCTTGAAGAAGGGGATCACCCCGAAAATGTGCATGCTGTGTTGATGCCAACATTCTTCCAAACACAAACCTACATGACAAAATATCCTCCCTTCAATGAAGGCATGGTTGAAGTAGACCTTGAAGGTATGGTGGAAATAGACCTCCCTTTTCTTCACCGTAAAGCGAGGTCTATTTCCAAACAAGAGCAGATAAGTATCCTACATATCATTTTTCACCGTTTAACTGTTAAGTGTTCTTTCATAACTTGAAAACGGGGATCACACTGAAAATTCGCGTGTTGTATTTTGTCATAATTAATAGCATTTAAAAAAAAAAAATCTTGTATATGTTTCGAACTTATCACCCGTAGTCTTAGTCGTGCATTATTTACGTCACCGCGGATGTGGCCGACACTCCAGCCGGCACTCACTGGGTAAGTAAGTAAGTACACATGGTGCTTAACGTCCACAGAAACCATCAGGCTTATTAAGGACGAAGAGAAGAGGGAGAATGTGGATGTGGGGGAAGAGGGAGATTATACACCTATCGCTACACTGTCACCACCAGAATGACTCCTGCATTAAGATAGGCAGCGATGAGAGCCATTTTTAACGTTTTATTAATTGTGAGCGACAAAGCCACAAGAGAGTGTCCACGGACTCACGGAGCCCTTCCATTTTCTGTTTGCTGGGTGAAACCGGCCCACTTCGCTTGTCAAACCGGCCCTCAGTTGCGACGATCCACTTTGTGCCCTCTCCCGAACCAACCACCAATACGATTGGTCGGACACAGGAGACCCTGTTGGCTGCAGCGAGGCCTCACTGATATTCCAACCAATCAGGTACATCTTCCGAACTCCATACACAAGGCGACGCGCATTGCCCAACGTCTTACGGGCCATTTGAACAGGTTAAAAGTTTACCTGGAGTCAGGACTCAGTCTGCCCCCCCGTCCCCCCCCCCCCCTCCCCCCGTACGCAAGGGTTTATCTGATTTTTGCGTTGCTAACAAGACGAGTTGGGCGATGCGGGCGTTAGGTAAATGTGGGCGAGAGTCCACAACACAGACAGCAGTGAGTGGGGCATCTCACAGATACATGACGTAGTCAGGGGTCGAGTTTTGTTCAGTGACTGTGTTAGACATGTATTACACGCAAGCGATTCGCTCGCTTAAAAAAAAAAAAAAAAAAAAAAAAAAAAATGTTATTCGTGTTTTCGTTTTGTTGTTGTTGTTGCTTTTTCAACGTAGAGTTTGTGAACCCTGTATTAACTATTCAGAGGTTCTACGCAATGTGTAGAACACACACACACAACACACACACACACACACGACACACACACACACACACACACACACACACACACACACACACACACAGACACAACTCTCACACACACAACTCACACACACACACACACACACACACACACACACACAGACACACACACACACACACACACACACACACACACACACACACACACACTTTTGTCGGATTCGGTCAATATATTTGTCTTAGACACGTGTGTGTGTGTGTGTGCGTGCGTGCGTGCGTGCGTGCGTGCGTGCGTGCGTGTGTGTGTGTGTGAGTGAGAGACGAAATCTAACGCCCATGCTATTTAGCAGCAGCCTTGGCTATGGGAAGTCACTCGGCTTTGCCTTATCAATGCAGGGGAAGCAATTAAGAGTTAATACTTGGTGTGTGTTTATCACTAGGTATTGCCCCTTGACAGTCGTAACCTTAGTAGTTGTAACCCCGAACGTACGTTTAACATTGTCACTACATATTCATTATTCCTTGCGGGAAATCCTGGTCACCTTACTTGGTGAGCATTTGAAGCAAGAGCAACGTTGCCAGTTCTGCCACTAATTAGACTATCTCGATGTTTAGTTGATGAATCGACGAAAGACGATGGCAATGACTGACATGGCGTACGCACAGACATAGAATAAAACTCTATTGTTCTATGTCTGTGGGCGTACGTCATTCGAAAGGCTGAATATTACGGTGTAACACTGGCTGTCTTAACATTTAGGAGAAAACTGCACACACTGTTCGTTGAACAGTGGTGTCCAGTGCGTGAATTCTTTTTATTTATTTCAAGTTTTGATTGTATATCCATCGAACACTGAAGAAGAAGAAGAAGAAGAAGAAGAAGAAGAAGAAGAAGAAGAAGAAGAAGAAGAAGAAGAAGAAGATAACGACGACGACGACGACGACGACTAAGAAGAAGAAGATCGAACAGAGAACATTAGCATAAATAACACTGAAGAAGAAGAAGAAGAAGAAGAAGAAGAAGAAGAAGAAGAGAAGAAGAAGAAGAAGAAGAAGAAGATAACGACGACGACGACGACGACTAAGAAGAAGAAGATCGAACAGAGAACATTAGCATAAATAAATAGAACAAATATAGCAGAAGCATAACTAAATAAAGAAGACAGATAAATCAAATGGTAGCAAGAGTCGACACAAAATGGGACAAACTAAAAGGTATCAACAAGAAAGGCGGAAAGAGCAACACCAAGCTGTTTAAAGACGAAATCTACAAAGCACAAAAAGAGCCCTGGAGAGAGAGAGAGAGAGAGAGAGAGAGAGAGAGAGAGAGAGAGAGAGAGAGAGAGAGAGAGAGAGAGAGAGAGAGAGAGAGAGAGAGAGAGAGAGAGAGAGAGAGAGAGAGAGAGAGAGAGAGGTTTATTGTGAAGACCACTCACCCATACATAAGAGAAGTGTGTGTGTGTGTGTGGGGGGGGGGGGGGGGTGAAAGGGATGGTGGTGAACGTCTCAGTATTCTCATCTAAGTGTAGTTGTTCATAACATTTACACTTCCGTTTGGTTTTTATTTCCAATGTTTACAGAGCAGACTACACCCTAAAGGTATGAAACATGCACGTTCTAAACAATGTTGGTGGAGGTGGGGTCGGGGGGAGGGGGGGGGGCAGTAAGGAATGCGCTCACCTTGTGATAATAACAAACATGGTCATGACAGTCATCAACTGTCATACCACTAATATACATTCACGAACATGAATCCATTGTGCAAGTAATTCTTAACAACAACAACAACAACAACAACAACAACAACAACAACAACAACAACAACAACAACAACAACAACAACAACAACAACAACAACAACAACAACAGCAGCAACAGCAACAATAATAATAATATATTTTACATAGCACCTCAACAACCATTACATGAGCTCTTAGCGCTGTACAGATCAACAAATGCAATAAAACACACATCAGTATTTTACTTAAATTAGCCTAAAACAACAAACAAAAAATAAATAAATATATAAAGTCTTTTCTGTTTTAAAGCAAAAAAAAAAAAAAAAAAAAAAAAAAAAACACAAAAACAACAACACGAAACGTGGCAAGTTTTCTCATCTGTTCAATCAGTACTGGCGTTATGAAAAACAGAGTTAAGAAAACGTACGGTGCAGCAGTTTACTCGACCGAGGTTGCTCTTCTCAACACTCAGACTTTAAAACAAAGTACAGAGTCACCGGGAGAATGCAACGTTGGGCGTGAATGAGTGTGTGAGTGAGGTTTCGCTGCTTAACGTCCACGGAGGCGACAAGGCCTATTAGGGACGGGGACGAGTGGGAAAAGGCGGACAGAAGAGTATACGGAATACGGAAATTTTATTCAGTAAGGCCATAGCCCCATTTGAAGGGGTGTAAGCACAATAAAGCTTGTATTGCAATGCACACACAGTAATCAATTTGCTGACGTGGACAGAAGAGTGAAACATCAAAACAGGCGTCAACCCGGTGCTTTCGGCCCTAAGTTTTTATCTCACTAGTCGGTACCTTTCTTGCGTCACACCAACGCGCTGTAGAAGATTGCTCTGCGTTGTTTAACCCTTTCCCGGCCCGTAGCACGTCATAAGCATGATGCCACCGGCACTGTTCTTTCCGTCTGCTTGCAGCATGCTGTACAATTTCGTGTTTGAATTCAACCTTCGTATGGTGGCGCAGGTTGACAGCGTGTCCAATTCTGTGCAGACTCTACAAGGCCCTTCAGATGCGTCCATAAACCGAGGTCCCTCTTGTGTACATACACATGCAAAAAGATCACATAAGCACAGAAAGATCACATAAGCACAAATAATAATAATAATAATGGAAATTTGTAAAGCGCCTACCCTTTGGCTCAAAGCGCTGAACAAGCATACACATATAATGTACATCGAGATGGAAAATGTTATCAAACAACAACAAAAACAAAAACTTATAAAAACACACACACACACACACACACACACACACACACACACACACACACACACACACACACACACACACACACACACACACACACACACACACACACTGTGCTAGATATGCACACACACACACACACACACACACACACACACACACACACACACACACACTGTGCTAGATATGCACACACAGACACACACACACACACACACACACACACACACACACACACACACACACACACACACACACACACACACACACACACTGTGCTAGATACACACACACACACACACATACACACACACACACACACACACACACACACACACACACACACACACACACACACACACACACACACACACACACACTGTACAGACTGATAGGAGTGAAGGACAATGTGGCTTAACTGAAATATTCTGAGAAGAGAAATGTCACGAAAAGATCACATAAGCACGCTTAAGACATTGTAGTCCATGGCAGATAAATGTGGAAAACGGAAACACTCAAATAACCCAGCATGCACTAGAAGACCAGAACGCATGTAACTTTGGATAACACTGTAATCTGGTGCGTAATCTGTAATCTTGTATGGTGTACACAGAACATGCCCCGAGATGGCAGCAGTTTCGTGACGCACCAGGCACGTAACAACTCATAGGGCTGTAACAATACCACGGCGGATATTCAAAATAAGCTATGTAAAGCTGCGTGACTCACTGCAAACTCCAAGTACTGGTTTACGACATCCTTGCTTCAACCATTGCCGTATTTAGTTACGCCACTGGGTCCAGAAAACTGTCACCTAACGAGCAGTTTTTTGTTGGTGCTCAAACAGTAGTAAGTTTGTTACAAACAACTCAGATTTTATCAGACGTTTGTTTTATAACTGACCACGTTGCTTACGCCAGCTCAAATAAAACCACAATCGTTTGAATCGAGACGGTACTGTTTTTTCTTTAACCCGGGGTGGATGCGTCTCGTGTTTACGTGCGTGCTTGGGCGCTAGGCTGCTTCCACAGTCTTATCAGTACCCGAACCTTTCGGAGAGTGCTGACTCGTCGGTGGACAGCCGCGCGGAGATAAAGAGTGCCCCTTCAGTGGCGTAACCATATCTGGCAGAGTTTGGAGGAAGGTGCCGGAAAGCAATGCTCGGAGTGTGGACTCACTGCAGAGTCACATGCCACTAGAGCGCACCCATGAGTCTGCCCGGAAGGAGAGAATTGCTCTATAGAAAAGTAATCAGTCAGTCAACATTGCTATGGAAGGAAAGAATAACTATAGAAAAGTAATCAATCAGTCAGTTAACATTGACATGGAAGGCAGCATTTTGTTGTTGGATAACTCAACCCTTTTGGCAGACTGTTCTTTTTGGAAGGAAACTGACTGTTCTTGTTGGGAGGAAACTGCACCAAAATGCAAAATAAGTGTCAGTGAAAAGGTTAAATGATATAAATTTTTAACACCGAGGAGCTAAATCGACAAACTTTGGCCCCCAAACCTTTGCCAGTAAATATTCTTCCTCGAAAGAGGTTTTTTCCCCTTTTAATTATTTCTTATTAGCAAAGATTTTTGGACCAAAGTTTGCACTTTCGCACATGAGGGCCGGAAACGTGCAGGAAACGAGCAGTACTATTTTTGCGTGGAAAATGACAATTACGATACTTAAAATATATCATGACCCGTAAATGCGCACACATTAACCCAGCACACATTAGTACACTGGCACTGAACTGATTAACTAACAAACCCGCCCAGGGCTGCAGCACAATTTTTCTTTGGAACTTTTGGAAGCCATAAAATCAGTTGATCAAAACAATACCTATTTATTCCTCTGTGTGGGAGGGGATATCCTCACTCTGAGAGCAGGGATACTCACTCTGAGAACAGGGATACCCACTCTGAGAGCAGGGATACTCACTCTGAGAACAGGGATACTCACTCTGAGAACAGGGATACCCACTCTGAGAGCAGGGATACTCACTCTGAGAACAGGGATACTCACTCTGAGAACAGGGATACCCACTCTGAGAGCAGGGATACTCACTCTGAGAGCAGGGATACTCACTCTGAGAACAGGGATACTCATTCAGATGATAGCGGGAGGGCATGAATACTCACTCTGAGGGTATGGATAGGGCCGGGGTGTTGAGTTTGAATGCGGGAATACTCGCTGTGAGGGCCGGGATACTCGCTGTGAGGGCCGGGATACTCGCTGTGAGGGCCGGGATACTCGCTGTGAGGGCCGGGATACTCGCTGTGAGGGCCGGGATACTCGCTCTGAGAGCCGGGATACTCGCTGTGAGGGCCGGGATACTCGCTGTGAGGGCCGGGATACTCGCTCTGAGAGCCGGGATACTCGCTGTGAGGGCCGGGATACTCACTAGGAGAGTAGTGATAGGGCAGGGATACTCAATCTGAGGGCAGGGATACTCGCCATGAGGACATGGATACTCACTCGGAGAGTAGTGATAGGGCGGGGATACTCATTCTGAGGGCAGGGATAATCACTATGAGGGCAGAGATACTCACTCAGAAATTTGTGATGGGAGATGGGGATATTCAATCTGAGGGCTGCGATACTCACTCAGAGGGCAGGGAGACTCAATTTGAGGGCAGGAATACTCACTCAGTCTGAGAGCAGGGATACTCAATCTGAGAGCAAGGATACTCGGCCTGAGGGCAGGGATACTCGCTATGAGGGCAGGGATACTCACTTGGAGAGTAGTCATAGGGCAGGGATACTCAATCTGAGGGCAGGGATACTCACTCAGAGGGCAGGGATTCTCGTTCAGAGGACAAGGCTACTTACTTAGAGGGCAAGGATAATCAATCTGAGAGCAAGGATACTCAACTTGAGGGCAGGCATACTCACTCAATCTGAGAGCAGGGATACTCAATTTTAGGGCGGGAATACTCAAACTGAGAGCAGGGATACTCAAACTGAGAGCAGGGATATTCAATCTGAGAGCAGGGATACTCCATTTGAGGGCACGGATACTCAATCTGAGAACAGGGATACTCAATTTGAGGGCAGGGATACTCACTCAATCTGAGGGCAGGGATACTCACTCAATCTGAGGGCAGGGATACCCAACCTGAGAGCATGGATACTCGCTCTGTGGGAAACATCACAAGGTTAGTTCAATTTATT
>OY757544.1:3243243-3256041 GCA_963584105.1 Alviniconcha strummeri
CCCCCCCCCCCCATCCCCATGGCTGCACTCTAGGCAGCGTGAAAGGGCATCCAGGTGTGCACCCGTTTAGTCCACTCCCCACCCCATCCCCACATCCCTATTGCTGCACCCTGGACAGGGTGAGGGGACATCCAGGTGTGTACCCGTTTAGTCCACTCCCCACCCCATCCCCACACTCCCATCCTCAGCAATGTTTTGGTTTGTGATTACTGTGTAGTGCATGCATGGTCTCTGCTCTACAGTGCATGGTCTCTGCTCTGTATTTCATGGTCTCTGCTCTGTGGTGCGTGGTCTCTGCTCTGTGGTGCATGGTCTCTGCTCTGTAGTGCATGGTCTCTGCTCTGTGGTGTATGGTGTCTGCTCTGTAGTGCATGTTCTCTGCTGTGTGGTGCATGGTCACTGCTCTGTAGTGCATGGTCTCTGCTCTGTGGTGCTTGGTCTCTGCTGTGTGGTGCATGGTCACTGCTCTGCAGTGCATGGTCTCTGCTCTGCAGTGCATGGTCTCTGCTCTGTAGTGCATGGTCTCTGCTCTGTAGTGCATGGTGCATGGTCTCTGCTGTGTGCCTGTAGGACTGTTTGTATGGCTTTAAGGTTTACGTTAAGCGTACTGAAATTCTGATTATTATAATTAAAATAACAGTACGAGAGGGGCTAAAGCTGCAAATTGTGTCATACAAGTATGAAAAGGGTTAAAGCTACAAGTTGTGTCATACAAGTATGAAAAGGGTTAAAGCTACAACTTGTGCCATTCAAGTATGAGAAGGGTTAAAGCTACAAATTGTGCCATACAAGTATGAGAAGTGTTAAAGCTACAAGTTGTCCCATGCAAGTATGAGAAGGATTAAAGCTGCAAGTTGTGGCATACAAGTATGAGAAGAGCTAAATGTGCCATACGAATAAGAGACGGACTACAGCCAGAAATTGCGCCATACATGTGTGAGAAGGGCTACAACTACAAACTGCGCCATACAAATATGAGAAGGGCTAACGCTACAAATTGTGCCGTACAAGTATGAGGAAGGTTAAAGCTACAAACTGTGCCATACAAGCATACGAGTCTGTTGAGTGTTTGACTGAATATATTGTTCCACGATAAATCATCCCGATGCCTAATACTGGTTTATCTGTCTATCTGCCTATTTATCTAACAGTCTTTCTGTCGATCTATTTATCTGTCCGTCTTTCTCTCTATTTATCTTTCAGTCTTTGTGTCTGTCTATATCTATCAGTATATAATTATACACTCTTACCTTTCCTGTCAGTTTTGTAGCCGAATATTTCCACATTTGGACTGACGAAATATTACCACAATGACTGTTGCAGCCTGACGCAAACTTAAGTTTAACACGCCGCCACAAATTGTCCTTCGGGTAGGTCAGGACTACAACAGTAAAATAGCACCTTTATAACTTGCTCCTGTATAGGACAAAATATGACCAACAGGCTATAAATATTCAACGTCTTTATTCCATGCATGGTCCCAGAAAAGACCACCACCGCCAGCAAAACTCATCTCTGCTCCATTAATCGACTGCGATTGAACTCATGCGGTAACTAGGCCAGAACGGGTATCCATATCCAGGGTAAGGCATTAGGCTGGTGGGCAGAAGGGCCTCAGTTCGATTCCGCTTCGGCTGTCCTCTCTCTTCAGGTGTTGTGTCTGTGACACTGTCTTGTGACTTTGTCCTTTACAATTAATGAAACATTAAAATCGCTCTCCTTGCTCATTGTGGTGGTGATGGTGTAGTGTCAGGTATAGTTTCCCATCGTAATGCAAGAGTCATTGTAGTGGTGGCTGTGTAGTGTCAGGTATAGTCTCCCATCTTAATGCAGAAGTCATTGTGGTGATGACAGTGCAGTGTCAGGTATAGTTTCCCATCTTAATGCAGGAGTCATTGTGGTGGTGAGGGTGTAGTGACTGGTATAGTTTCTCGTGTTAATGCAGGAGTCACTGTAGTGGTGACTGTGTAGTGTCAGGAATAGTTTTCCATCTTAATGCAAGCGTCATTGTGGTGGTGACAGTATAGTGTTAGGTATAGTCTCCCATCTTAATGCAGGGGTCATTGTGGTGGTGACGGTGTATTGTTCGGTATAGTCTCCCATCTTAATGCAGGGGTCATTGTGGTGGTGACGGTGTATTGTTCGGTATAGTCTCCCATGTTAATGTAGGGGTCATTGTGGTGGTGACGGTGTATTGGTCGGCACAGTCTCCCATGTTAATGAAGGGGTCATTGTGGTGGTGACGGTGTATTGGTCGGCACAGTCTCCCATGTTAATGAAGGGGTCATTGTGGTGGTGACGGTGTATTGGTCGGCACAGTCTCCCATGTTAATGAAGGGGTCATTGTGGTGGTGACGGTGTACTGGTCGGCACAGTCTCCCATGTTAATGAAGGGGTCATTGTGGTGGTGACGGTGTATTGGTCGGCACAGTCAAGGGGTCATTGTGGTGGTGACGGTGTACTGGTCGGTACAGTCTCCCTCTCTCCTCTTCTGGGACGGGATGAGACAATTCGGCGTTAAACCACTGTGATCAAAATATCCATGGTGGGCCTTGGGACGGGATGAGACAATTCGGCGTTAAACCACTGTGATCAAAATATCCATGGTGGGCCTTGGGACGGGATGAGACAATTCGGCGTTAAACCACTGTGATCAAAATATCCACGGTGGGCCTTGGGACGGGATGAGACAATTCGGCGTTAAACCACTGTGATCAAAATATCCATGGTGGGCCTTGGGACGGGATGAGACAATTCGGCGTTAAACCACTGTGATCAAAATATCCATGGTGGGCCATGATGAGTCAGTGATATGTGACAAAAGTCTCCAATCGTTGGCACGGTACATGCCTTGGCCTGCTAACTTGGCTGTGAAACGGACTGTAGAGCTGAGCAGATCTAATATTGTGGTGCAAATCTAACGTTAGGCATACTCTCTCTACTCCCCCCTCCCCCCCTCCCATTCCCTCTCTCTCCTACCTCTGCCCCGCTCTCTCCCTCTCTCTTTCTTTCCCTCTCTGTACTCTCTCTCTCTCTCTGTTGGTTGGGTGTTGCTTTACGTCCACAGAAACCGTAAGCTTATTAGGGACGGGAGCCCGGGACGGCCACCTCGACTTTCACACAGCTCCTGAGCTCTCTCTCCCTTCTGTCCCCTCTTTATCTACCGCACTTTCTCTCCCCCTCTTCGGTCTCCGCTTCTCCCCTGCTCTCCCTCTGTGTGTGTGTGTGTGTGTGTGTGTGTGTGTGTGTGTGTGTGTGTGTGTGTGTGTGTGTGTGTGTGTGTGTGTGTGTGTGTGTGTGTGTGTGTGTGTCCCTTCTCTTCCTGTCATCTCCCCCTCTCTCCCTCTCACCCTCTCTGTCTCCCGCCCCCCCCCCCACTCTTCTCCCGTTAATACTTCTTTCTAGTCATATTTAATATTACTTTCTTTTAATTGGGCGTAATTAAATTTATAGATACAAACAAATCCTGTTTCTCTCCTCTTTTAATACTTCATAATCCCTTACGGTTTGAGTGATTTTCGTGCTTTATTCGTCTTTAAAAGTTGCATCAAGGATAGGAGTTCGTCGCTAAATCTACTTCCCTGTGCAAAAACGTTTAGCTATCAGTCAGTCAGTCAGTCAGTCAGTCAGTCAGTCAGTCATCAGTCAGTCAGTCAGCCAGTCAGTCAATCACCCCTATATCTTTGCGTCTCCGTCACTTGCATTTCGGCCCAAGGCGATTAATAAGTCTACCATCACCACCACCATCAACTACAACAATCAAGTTCACTAGTGCGGTTGGTGGACGTTGTCCAGTGACTGGACTGGCGATCGATGGTGTGATAGGCCCTTAACTTTGTGCCCGCAGACAGTGTCCAGGATCAGAGTTAGGGTTCAGCGACAAGGCAACAAAATGTAGGCTATCCACCCGTGACACTCACAGGTTTTCGGTCTGTGACGGTGTTAAAACCTCTGTGGGACAACCGGCGTTAAACAAGTCAGTCAACCAAGTCCAACAATGACAGATTTTCCGCGGCGTCGGTGGTGTCAATTCGGGAGGAAACTCATACCGCTTTAGTTAGAGGTCGACAAATAATTTGTGATTATGTAACGCCCGCCTTCCCTTGTGGGTCAGATGAAGGGGAAGCATGCTATAGTAAGTAAGTAAGTAAGTAAGTAAGTAAGTAAGTAAGTAAGTAAGTAAGTAAGTAAGTAAGTAAGTAAGTAAGTAAGTAAGTAAGTAAGTAAGTAAGTAAGTAAGTAAGTAAGTAAACATGGTGCTTAACGTCCTCAGAAACCGTACGGCTTATTAGGGACGGGGAGAAGGGGGGGGGGGACGGTATGGAGGTGGGGGAGGGGAGAGAGGGAGATTATATACCTATCGCTACACTGTTACCACCAGAATGACTTCTGCATTAAGATGGGCAGCGATGAGAGCCATTTTAATGTTTCAGTAGGAAGTGATGGACAAAGTGACAGGACAGCGTCCACAAACCACAGCCTTTTTGAAGAAAAAGGAGAGCCGAAGCGGTATCGAACCGAGGTCCTTCCGCTTACCAACCTAACGCCTTACGCTATATATAGGCCAAACCGGCTCACCATGCTATAGTGAATCCGGGTGTCTTATAATTCACCTTGAACCAGAAACAAAACCATGCGCGGGTTTCATTGTATTGAATGACATTGTCTAACCTCCAGCCATAGCTGGCTATTGCTATGACGCTGCCCACAGCAGTTACAGAAAAATAAAGTGGGTCGAGTCGCAGTAAGTATAGGCTCCGGCCTCTCACATTTGAGGACGAGAGACGACTTTAACATTTTGTGTTGCAATAAAGCATTTGCAGTAATACTGTCTGCAGACGTGGAGTGACGCAATCCTATCGTGTCAGTCTATGTCAACGTGTTTTTTGTTTTGTTTTTTTAAATATTTTATTCACCTGCTGCCACACCAGCATCAAGGAAAATGTGCAAACTCTTTTGTTTATTTCTCTCTCTCTTTTAATAAAATAACAAAAATCTCTACTTTGATGTGTCGCCGAGTGTGCCTGAAATGTAGGGTATGTCTGTCACTGGGGTTGGGGGGGGGGGGGTCCTTTTTTGAGGATGTACACTCCTGGGGAGCATAATTTTTTGAGGATGTACCTCTGGTGGACTTTATGTACCTTGTATTTACACGCATGCCAGGTGAGTTACCGTAGGCGACTCAGGTCTTTGTTGTACTTGTGTTACGTATTTCGAGCGCTAATTAACTCCCTTGTTTGTTGATTCTGCACGAGCGTTTTGGGCCTCGTTTTGTTTCAGATATGTGTCTGTGTGTCAACACATACACATCATGAAAATTAGCTTTAGCGTGCGCTCTCTCTCTCTCTCTATGTATATACACATCATGAAAAATGGCCGGCTTTGGCGCTTTATGTATATATACAAATATCTTAGTGTCAACACACATCATAGAAAACTGCTTTAGCGCTCTTTCTATGTATCACGTCTGTGTGTCAACATACGCATCATGGGAAATATAGTTTTAGCGCTTTATGTATTATGTCTGTGTTTCGACATACAAACAACTTTAACGTTCTCTATGAATATATGTCTGTGTGTAAATATACACGTCATTGAAAATATCGTTCCCTATGAATATATGTCTGTGTGTAAATATACACATCATGGAAAATAGCGTTCTCTATGAATATATGTCTGTGTGTAAATATACACGTCATTGAAAATATCGTTCCCTATGAATATATGTCTGTGTGTAAGTACACATCATGGAAAATAGCGTTCTCTATGAACATATGTCTGTGTGTAACTATACACATCATGGAAAATAGCGTTCTCTCTCTATGTATTATGTCTGTGTCTGAACATACGCGTTATGGGAAATAGCTTTAGCGTTCTCTATGTATTATATCTGTATGTCAACACACACATCATGGAAATTAGCTTTAGCGCTGTTTGTGTGTATGTAGCCTATATGTCACGGAAAATAGCTTTAGGGCTCTATGTATAGGTTATGTCTGTGTGTCAACACACACATCGTGCAAAATAGCTTCGGCGCAACACACACATCAGGCAAAATCACTTTAGCGCTCTCTATGTATATGTCTGTGTGTCAACACTCACATTATGGAAAATAGCTTTGGCGCTCTCTCTATGTATAAATCTGTGTCAACAAACATCATGGAAAATAGCTTTGGCGCTCTCTCTATGTATAAGTCTGTGTCAACACACATGGAAAATAGCCTTGGCACTCTCTCTCTGTATAAGTCTGTGTCAACACACATCATGGAAAATAGCTTTGGCGCTCTCTGTATGTATAAGTCTGTGTCAACACACATGAAAAAATAGCCTTGTGTTGTCAGCCGGTTTGGCCCAGCGGCGAGGCGTTAGGCTGGTAAACGGAAGGACCTCGGTTTGATTCCCCGCTTCGTTTCTGCTTTTCCTTCAAAATTTGTGGATTATGGTCTTGTGACTTTGCCCCTCGCTATTAATGACATATTAAAATGACTCTCATCCCTGCCCATCTGAATACAGAAATCATTCTGGTGGTGACATTGTAGCGTTGGGTACAGCCCCCCTCCCCCCTTCCTCCCTGGAATCTTCGTCCCGCCAGTACCTCCCCGAAGACAACTCGGTGTTAATACTCTAAGGAACGAGCGAACAATACAGCACACAGAGTCCAGGCGAGACCAAGAGGAGGGAGGTGAGCTGGACTCTCGCGAAGAAGCTAGCCCAGAAGAGATCAAGAGCAGGGAGGTGGTGCTGGGCTAGAGGGAGAGTTGGACTTCTTTTGCTTCAGTTGTTTCCCAACGGCGGAGCTACGGACATTGTTTTTGTGACTCTGTTCTGCATACCAGTTGGGACAGCAATTGCTTGTTGCGGTGGTCGCTGCGCAATGCTTACTTACTTACTTCTTTGTTCTTAATGTAATGGAGCGGAGTGGTCAAAGGACAGGACACAGGCAGCGGAGTCAATAAAGTGGAGACCACAGCAGGCGTATGGCAGCAATCAGGTTTTACTTTCTCAGCCGCAGACAATTTTCAGCACACCCAAAATCCTCACGCTCACGCATAGATAAGAGAACGGCGCGGGCCACAGGGAACACACGCTATCGCTACAGTAAAATCGCCCCTCTGGACCACAAAATGGCTGACAACTGTGTTTCCCTGGCCCGCACAAATACAGTTTCCTCTACAATAACTAAACCAATTAAAACATGAAAAACATCAAATAAAAGCTACAGTTACAGTCTTTTAAACTGTATAAACAAAATGTACACACATGACTTATTTTATTTACAACAAGAGTGGGAAGCGTGGCTAGCGCCTGTCTATAAACAGATTCGTACAACTAAATCACAACTAACACAATGTGCAAAATATAACTGTCACTAAAACTTACATCAGAATAAAGAACACGCTCCCACGGTTAAAATGGTACATAACAATTACAATACAACGCTCTGTAAGAGAAGCAAGACAAACTGAAAGACTACTACTAAAACAATCGGTGCGAACTTTCGCCTGGGGCGCGATATCTTAGTCGCAGCAGCGCTGTTAGTGATAATAAGTAGTCCATGATTACAACTTAGCTTCTACAGTACACAATACTTAATAAGTTAATTTCAACCCAAAATAAACACTAAACATGAAGTCAGCTAAGCAAAATACTATACGACAACGCATTGATCGACACAGAATTATTTTAATCGAACCAAAACAACGTTTCACTACTATATATTTACTAGTACTAAACAAAGCGCGCCATGCAGACGACGGCTATAAAAGAATGGACCTAGAAAGGCATCGGCTACTGATCGATCCTGTGTCTAAATAAACGTTAAATAAACATTCTAAGATGCCAAAATATATTACTCATGGCTTGGTGCATAAAAAGGACTAGGTAGACAAAGGGTAGGTAAACAAACAAGCGGTCAAAACATTAAGGGAGAAAAACAGATTTGAAAATGGCGCGCACTGGCGGCTATCGCCGGTCGGCTGTGTAAAGGCCATGTGGCGTTACGCCACACGCCGCGCTTCAAAACAAAAGCGTCGTCTGCTCCGGTTCCCGGGTTACTATCAGTACAGTAATGAAATTGCGTTGATCCGTTAAGCAGGGCGGGATTAATGTAGAAACATATACAAAGAGCACTTGCTCACATTAATGTCCTCCGATGTCAGATGACATATTAGGGACAAGATATACGATGCTCTTAATCATCTAAAATTAATATAATCCGGTTGGCTGTATAACGAATTACTATTACATACAATTTCTTACTTTGAGTCTATGATGTACTTACTCAGGTCTAGCAGCTGCGCAATGCCGGATGGACACTGCTTTAACATTCTGTTATTCTGGCGGCGGTCCACGGCAGCCTTGGTCTTCCGGGTTGGTGCCTGTTTCGAGGTTTCACTCTTCTGTCCCCCTTTTCCCACTCGTCCCCGTCCCTAATAGGCCTTCTTGCCTCTGTGGACGTTAAGCGACAAAAACTCACGCGAACATTACTATGTGCGTGCTTTGTTCTTTTTCCTGCACAAAAGCACCACCATCTTGTCGATGACTGAAGAGCTTAACACCTGTTACAGGTATCTGTGAACCTCTGGATTCGCTCAGCTGCTCAGGCAACTGGTTCTCGTGCCAGCGTGGTCCTCTAGTGGGGTAACCGGCCACGAATAGATCCTTTACCACAGACACAGGACTGACGGGTACCTCACGCAGCGTGAAGCGTTTTCCTGAGCAATGAGCTGCATGGACAGTGGCCGTCAAGGACTGTGCAGTTGTCTTCATTCCCTCCTCAATGCTCAACACACTGGTCTTCACTCAACAAGGACTCTTCAACAGACAGCACCGTATGCACTCTGGTCCTCACTCAACAAGGACTCTTCAACAGACAGCACCGTATGCACTTTGGTCCTCACTCAACAAGGACTCTTCAACAGACAGCACTTTGTTCATTCTGGTCTTCACTCAACAAGGACTCTTCAACAGACAGCATTCTGTTCATTCTGGTCTTCACTCAACGAAGACTACAGTTGTCTTCAACCCCCCCACCCCCACCCCCTCCCCCCAGAGCAGCCAGCACTCCATGCTGTCTGGTCTTTACTCAACAATGACTGCACGATTGTCCACGTTGTTCCAGAATCAACATGACGGATGCTAAACAGCTTTTGCATTTCGATGCCCAACTTAGGACATTATGAATCGTACATTACTTCCGCATTGTAACACATGCCTTGCTCTTGCATAAGCATTTTGGAACCCATTAAAACACATCATAAAGCAATTGCTTCTTTTCTTTTTATTCACTCGTTGAAAATGTTTTCTTGTGGGAGGAGCGGACCGCACCCACCACATATGTGACGTCATTGCGGACTTATGTCTTTGTAAGTGCTTTGGGCTCTTATGAGATGTGGCGCCATGAATAATCTCTTATTATTATTATGTAAATAAACAGACTCTCAATAAAGAAATCAGAAATGAAAACAAAAGCAACAAAACCAAACCAAACCACAGAGCAGCCAGCCCACACTCGCCGCCTCGCTTTCCGGCACCTTTCCGGCAAGACAACAGCTAGGATGCCGTAAAGGACTGCTTGCAGTTTGCAACCAACCAAACCCCGAACGCGTGCAGGCCTGCTGCGCTTACCAATCAAGCGCGCTTGCAGTCGTGCAGACTGCACCGTGTGCTATTGATCAGTGAGGAGCTGGCGGCGAGACTTGGCCACACATCAGTGAAGGCCTCCGGACTACGTGACGGCTGGCACGCACACTGTCCGTCCCGAGAGAGTCGCCATCTCATTTGCACGCGTCAGGACGTACTCTCTCATCACGGGTCAACCCCCCCACCCACATCGGGTCTCCCCCCCCCCACCACCACCACCACGCTCACCCCCCATCCCACCACGGGTCACGCCCCCCACCCCCCCCCCACCCCAACACACACCACGGGTCAACCCCCACGCCACCACGGGTCAACCCCCAACCCCACCACGTGTCAACCCCCAACCCCACCACGGGTCAACCCCCCCAACGATGGGTCACCCCCATCCCACCACGAGTCAACCCCCAACCCCACCACGGGTCAACCCCCCCCCCCCCCAACGATGGGTCATCCCCCCACCACGAGTCAACCCCCAACCCCTCCACGGGTCAACTCCCCCCAACGATGGGTCAACCCCCAACCCCTCCACGGGTCACCCCCCCCCCCCACCATGGGTCCCCCTTCCCCCACCTCCCTCCACTTGGCGTCGGATGGCCTACCGTAGTTTGCGTAAGAGGGTAGGTATAGACAGGTAGGGGCAGGCGGTCACTGGACAGTAGTCCTTGTCCCTTCATCACTGAGTCTGTGACATGCCAGCATCCGGCTGCTGACTGGGCCCAAGGACCTAAATAGTACGTAAACATGGTGCTTAACGTCCACAGAAAACCACAAGGCTTATTAGGGACGGGGCGAATGGGGGGAAGGGGGTATGGAGGTGGGGGAAGAGGGAGATTATATATCTATCGCTACACTGTCACACCACAGTGACTCCTGTCCCTGCATTAAGATGAGCAGCGATGAGAGCCATTTTAATGTTTCATTAATTGCGAGGGACAAAGTCAAGAGACAGTGTTCACAAACAACAACTTTGAAGAGAAAGGAGAGCCGAAGCGGATTCGAACCGATATCCCTCTGCTTACCAGCCTAACGCCTTACGCTAGGGCCAAACCGGCTCACATCCTAGGACCTAGAGAGTTGTGTCGCAGTAAAACGACTGCCCTCTGAAAGTCACGGCATGGGACAAAATTTGACCCCCCCCCCCCCCCCCACACACACACACACGCACCACACACACATGCGCGCGCCGGCTCAAATACGAACACCACACACACACGCACACACGCACACACACACGCACACACGCACACACACACACACACACACACACACACACACACACACACACACACACACACACACACACACACACACACACACACACACCACAGGCCATTCTCTTTTTCTGTAATGTGAATAAATTTTCCCTGTCCGTATCTTTCGCTGTGTGACAGCAATGGCACTGAATCTGGCCAGATAAATGAATTCTGGAAAGTTGTTTTGAAACAGGTGTGTGCTTGAAAGCGGTAATGCATCGATTTTCTCCCCTCCTTTGTCCTGGTGTTAAGTAAATAACTGTCTAAGCACGTCCTGATACAGCCATGGCTGACTGGCGTTTAAAACCAGTTTTTACAAGACCTTCTCAGCGGCATAATGGCAGAAACGACCAGCGATCCGTATCGTCATCAACTCGACATACTCTGGGGCGCTGGGGCGTCTGAAGTCAAGGAATCATTTCAGAAACTCCAATGGGGTACATGAAACATCAATGGAAAGAACGTTTGACAAATCTCACAATGGTTTAGACACAGCAATAAACCCCCAAATGCAAATGCATACAACAAAAAGAAACAAATCAAACGGAAAAAACGACACATATTTCAAAAACCGAAAAACAACACACAAACAAACAACAACAACAACAACAACAACAACAACAACAACAACAACAACAACAACAACAACAACAACAACGACAAAAAGACAACGAAAACTACAACAAGAAACCAGAGAAATAATAAGTTTCAAAAGTGTGAGATTATTGATCGTTTTTATTTACTACAAAAAACACAATGCAAATTAATGACGTGCATTTTTACAGTAAAACTGCGATATATATATATTTATTTATTTTTGAGGGAAAAAAAGAAGGAAAAAGTACAATTGAAAACATAATGGAATTTATCACCAATGTCAGCAGATGAACATTTAGTACATGTTCTGTCTTGGCTTCGTAAGGCAGGTTAAACAGAGCTCATGAGCTGTGTGAGAGTCGAGGTGGCCGTCCTGGGCTCCCGTCCCTAATACGCCTACGGTTTCTGTGGACGTAAAGCAACACTCAACCAAGCAGGTTCAGTATTCGTCCCCCTTTGAATCAGGAGTCCAAGTTTGGTGTTCTAAAATGTACAAATGTAAGCTAAGGTAAGCAGTAGAATCTGCAAATAATATTCAGATACAAACACATTTTTAAACATTCCGATAATTGTAATATATTTCCTTTCATGCAATTTCAGAGGACGATTGCTGGATATACTAATCTCGTAAAACTCGCGTAACTTTAGACTTACACCACTGGTTAGTGTAAGCTAACTGAAAATGATTTGTCCACATACCACTTAGGCCAGTCCCATTAACGGCCACCTGAACAGTAGGTAAAGGGGAGAGAAAAAAGGAAAAAAGAAAAAAGAAAAAGAAAACGATTTACCGCCGTGCGTGTCGAGTCCTGTCTTCCTGTTATCCTGGCTGACAACGACATTGTGGCGGCGAAAAATTGAGTTCACTGTTGCTTTTCGTCCACAGAAACCGAAAGTTTATTAGGGACGGGAGCCCAGGACGTCCACCTCCACTTTCACACAGCTCCTGAGCTCTGCGGCTGCGAGAAGGAACATGTACGTCTTTTGTGAACAGTTTGTCTATCTGCAAACTTGACTGAACCCTCCATGTACCCCACTCTCACCTCCCTTCCCCGCCCCGCCCCCTTTGAGTTGTTATCGTGTTTTGCTTTCACTGAAATTCCTCACTCGGGGCTGAAAATCGTAAACACTCGATATTATAGCTACCCGGCGTTTGACTTGTCAAGCGCAAGTTGATTTGGTTACCAGCACTGTGGCAACACAGGCCAGTTTCAAGTACAAGCTTGTTGACCGTAAACATAATATGGTTACCGGCACTGGGAGAGTACTCGCCAGTTTCAAATACAAGTTTATGTATTAAACATAA
>OY757544.1:3256241-3271241 GCA_963584105.1 Alviniconcha strummeri
ATCTTTTCTGCACAGTTTGACTATGTACGTGGAGAGAAGGTGGTGTTAATGATTACCTTCCTCTTCTCACAGTATTTTCGCCCCAACTAATGTCAGTACCCAGTTTCTGCTACAGTCATTGTGTGTTTTGTGTGTGTGTGTGTGTGTGTGTGTGTGTGTGTGTGTGTGTGTGTGTGTGTGTGTGTGTGTGTGTGTGTGTGTGTGCGCACGCGCGCGCATGTATGATACAGATCAGTGCCGTACACACCTTTGAATTGATTGAGGTTTTTGTTGGGGGGAGGGGGGGGGGATTTGTTTGTCTTTCCGTATGGTGCTTTGTGTGGGTTGTTTTGGTGGGACTGTGCTCAACTTGTGTACAGAAAATATTATATTTAGGTTAATATGTATCATGTGAACGCTCAATGCGTTGATGAGCGCATGGTAAATGTAAATTATTATTATTATTGATGTCATGTACTGTGTAAATATGTACATACTTTTCTGTGTAAAGCGGTTTGAGCTAAGTGATGCTATAGACATTGCGCTATAGAAGTATTGTTATTAGTATTATCGTGTGTGTATGCGTGTGAGTGAGTGTGTGTGTGTGTGTGTGTGTGTGTGTGTGTGTGTGTGTGTGTGTGTGTGTGTGTGTGTGTGTGTGTGAGAACGTTTGTTTTTACTATGCCTTGTTCTGTGCTTGTGAGTCGGCTTTGTGCGATGCCTCCAATTACGAGAAATAGCAGAGTAAAGAATGCAGTGTTGTTGTTGTCATTAATCCAAATGTTAAAAAACTCTACCTTGCAGCTGAGTGATAGCCGATCTCTCTCTCTCTCTCTCTCTCTCTCTCTCTCTCTCTCTCTCTCTCTCTCTCTCTTTCACAGTGGGTATGCGTCTCTCTCTCTCTCTCTCTCTCTCTCTCTCTCTCTCTCTCTCTCTCTCTCTCTCTCTCTCTCTCTCTCGTTATTAGTATTATCGTGTGTGTATGCGTGTGAGTGAGTGTGTGTGTGTGTGTGTGTGTGTGTGTGTGTGTGTGTGTGTGAAAAGGAGCCTTATTTTCGTTGACACGTCCTTAGAAACATCATTCTGTTACTACAGTACAAGCGAATGGTAAAAAGCAAGTGTTCTGTGGGAGATCATTTACAATGGTCGTCCTTTCGACAGCGCTTGTTTTCATCGATTGAACACAGGCCCTAGTAAAACCTTGGTGATTTATTGAACATTAAGGAGGAACCGAAACGATGAAGCATCACCACAGGAATGGAATAAAAACAGACAGGACAGTAGTTTTGTCACTCGATTTCTGGCCCTGTTAGTTAAAAATCGATGTTTGAAAGTCTGGATTCTTCACTGCGATTCACATTTTAGAGCCGAGTATCTGTCGCTCTCAGTTTAATTGATTAGTGTGATGCTTCACATCCGCAGAAGCCATATACGGCTTATTAGGGATGGGGGTTTGGGGGTGGGGGGGGGGGGTGGAGGGAGGGGGATACCTATGAATAGCTCGTCCCTGTGCTCCGACCCGTAAAAACCGAAGAGACCGTCAGCCACCACCCCTTGAAAGTCGAGGTGGCCGTCGTGGGCTCCCTGTAGTCCGTACGGTCTCTGTGGTCGTAAAGCACCCTGTTTACTTGCATACTTACTGGTCTCCCCGTAGTCCGTACGGTCTCTGTGGTCGTAAAGCACCCTGTTTACTTACTTACTTACTGGTCTCCCCGTAGTCCGTACGGTCTCTGTGGTCGTAAAGCACCCTGTTTACTTGCTTACTTACTGGTCTCCCCGTAGTCCGTACGGTCTCTGTGGTCGTAAAGAACCCTGTTTACTTACTTACTTACTGGTCTCCCCGTAGTCCGTATGGTCTCTGTGGTCGTAAAGCACCCTGTTTACTTGCTTACTTACTGGTCTCCCCGTAGTCCGTACGGTCTCTGTGGTCGTAAAGCACCCTGTTCACTTGCTTACTTACTGGTCACCCCGTAGCGTGTACGGTCTCTGTGGTCGTAAAGCACCCTGTTCACTTGCTTACTTACTGGTCTCCCCGTAGTCCGTACGGTTTCTGTGGTCGTAAAGCACCCTGTTTACTTGCTTACTTACTGGTCTCCCCGTAGTCCGTACGGTCTCTGTGGTCGTAAAGCACCCTGTTTACTTGCTTACTTACTGGTCTCCCCGTAGCGCGTACGGTCTCTGTGGACGCAAAGCCACATTGGACTGAAACGCACCGGCCACTGGGCTGTGAGTGCGATTAAGGGCGAGGTGTCGCATAAATAGTGACCTGGATTAACGGAACCGGTCGTGATCGTGACCCGGACTCAGCCCTGTACTGTGGCTTCAAGTCTGGCGGGGATAGCGGACTGAGTGTCTAGTCCCTCGGATGAGGGCGAAAAGCAGGTCGACCCGTGTGCTTCTGGCCGGACGTAAACGATCCCCTGTCAGCTGGAAATAGAAGAACAGGAGGAGCATTTCCCCTGCTGCCTTGGCAAGATTGGTAGATAATCCCGTTGACGCACGATGGATCAGCTCTGAAACACCACAGTGCAGCACTCTGGCAGGACTGGGTAGCGCTGCTTTTGCGACTGCCACAAGCTTTCCCTGTGAACACCAAAACAACACACAGTATGGCAGGACTCACTGGGTATCGCTGCTCTGACCTTGTGACTGCTGTAGCTTTACCAGGTCAACACTACGAACTGGGTAGCGCTGCTCTGACCTTGTGACTGCTGTAGCTTTACCAGGTCAACACTACGAACTGGGTATCGCTGCTCTGACCTTGTGACTGCTGTATCTTTACCAGGTCAACACTACGAACTGGGTATCGCTGCTCTGACCTTGTGACTGCTGTAGCTTTGGCAGGTCAGCACTACGAACTGGGTAGCGCTGCTCTGACCTTACTGCAGCTGTAGCTTTAGCAGGTCAGCACTACGAACTGGGTTGCTCTGCTCTCACCTTGGGGCTACAGTCGTATTTCCAGGTAAACACTAGAAAGTCACATGTGCTCAGGTAGGAGTAGGACTGGGTAGTGCTGCTCTTGCGGCTGCTGTAGCCATACCAGGTAAACACCAAAATAGTACATAATCTAGTTTGTTGTGGGTATAGCGCTGCTCTTGCAACTGCTGTAGTCTTTACAGTTAACACTAAAACGTCACAGATGGCGGGGCTGGTAGTACTGTTCCTTCGGATGCTGCAGCCTTGCCAGCTAAACCACTAAACCACCATATACTCTGGTTTAGACTGGACAGTGCTGCTGTGCGGCTGCTTGCTGTCGCCTTTTTATGTATACACTAAAACACCACATACTTTGGTTTTCGGCAGCGCTGCTCTTACGGCCGCTGTAACCTTACCCAGCTAAGGAGGCCAGAATTACCCGCAAAGGATCAGTGAGGTGTTGGGTAGAAGAAAGATTACGACGGGCACCGTCTGACTTTCCACTGCGGTTAATTGTGTAACAGAATATATGTTGTGACACAGCACAGCGCGACCTTCTACAGTGACTCAACGTCCACCGCGAGGATCACAGCAGCTGACTTCTGTTAGTTTAAATGTGCCGTTTCATAGCAGCTGACTTCTGTTAGTTTAAATGTGCTGTTTCACAGCAGCTGACTAATGTTAGTTTAAATGTGCTGTTTCACAGCAGCTGACTTCTGTTAGTTTAAATGTGCAGTTTCACAGCAGCTGACTTCTGTTAGTTTAAACGTGCAGTTACAGCAGCTGACTTCTGTTAGTTTAAATGTGCAGTTTCACAGCAGCTAATGTCTGTTATCTTAAATGTGCTGCTTCACAGCAGCTGACTTCTGCTAGTTTAAATGTGCTGTTTTATAGCAGCTGATTTCTGTTAGTTGAAATGTGCTGTTTCACAGCAGCTGACTTCTGTTAGTTCAATTGTGCTGCTTCACAGCAGCTGACTTCTGTTAGTTTAAATGTGCTGCTTCACAGCAGCTGACTTCTGTTAGTTTAAATGTGCTGCTTCACAGCAGCTGACTTCTGTTAGTTTAAATGTGCTGCTACATAGCAGCTGATCTCTGTTAGTTTTTATATGTGCTGTTTCACAGCAGCTGACCTCTGTTTCAGAGCAGCTGACTTCTGTTAGTTTAAATGTGCTGTTTCATAGCAGCTGACTTCTGTTAGTTTAAATGTGCTGTAGCCGCGGCAAGGCGGCACTCATTTTGTTTCTGTCCGTCGTCCGAGCACAGTGGACAAGCGTCAGAAGTTGCTGCTGCATGTGATGAAGTGAATACACAGAAATATGACCGGTCTGTTTTGTTGTGCAAGATAAGTAAGGTACCAGAGCGACTCGTTGATCTACAATAACACACACAGAGAAACACACACACACACACACACACACACACACACACACACACACACACACACACACACACACACACACACAAACACGCGCGCGCGCGCGCGCGCATACGCAAAACAGCGGCAAAAACACACAAGCAACACCCCCCTCGCCACACAGAAAAACAACAAGCAAACAACAACCCCACAGGGCCACAAACACACCGCTGAAACGAAGTTGACTACCAACGTTTTGCATTGTCTAATTTTAATTATTAAAGTACTCGTGCAAATAAGCTATATTATAGCGATTCGTTACTAAATCTATGTGAGCAAGTGCTCTTTGTATACGTTTTACAATAATCCCGCCCCTGTTAACAGATCCACAGCAATTTCATTACTGTACTGATAGTAACCCGGAAACCTGAGCAGACGACGCTTTTGTTTTGAAGCGTGGCGTGTGGCGTAACGCCACATGGCCTTCACACAGCCGACCGGCGACAGCCGCCAGTGCGCGCCATTTTCAAATCTGTTTTTCTCCCTTAACATTTTGACCGCTTGTTTGTTTACCTACTCTTTATTTACCTAGTCCTTTTTATGCACTAAGCCATGAGTAATATATTTAGGCATCTTAGAATGTT
Source organism: Alviniconcha strummeri (assembly GCA_963584105.1). Lineage (NCBI taxonomy): Eukaryota > Metazoa > Mollusca > Gastropoda > Provannidae > Alviniconcha > Alviniconcha strummeri. Next base: position 3,261,137 of record OY757544.1, read on the forward strand.
TATTTAACGTTTATTTAGACACAGGATCGATCAGTAGCCGATGCCTCTTTGCTTTGCTTTGATGTTGCTTAACGTCCACGGAGGCGAGATGGCCTATTAGGGACGGGGACAGAGTGGGAAGGGGACGAGAGAGTGATTGGCTCGACCGCGGAAACCGCCCGAAAAAGACCGGAGAGACCGTAGACCGCCGCCAGAACAATGGAAGTGTTAAGGCGGTGTCCCCTCGCCACTGCCTAGCGACTTGTGCACCGTGCAATTGCTCTTTCAACTGCTGTGCTGGACAGAGTCACTAAGACAATGTCCGTTGCACCGCTGTTGACGAACAACTTGGACAACTCGAAGCAAAAGACGTCCAACTTGCTCAGCCCAGCTCCACCTCCCTACTCATGATCTCTTCTGGGCAAAAGTGAGAGTCCAAGCTCCACCTCCCTCCTCTAAGATCTCTTGATCTTTTGATCTCGCCTGGAACCCTGCGATGCCTCTCTAGGTCCATTCTTTTCATAGCCGTCGTCTGCATGGCGCGCTTTGTTTAGTACTAGTAAATAGTAGTGAAACGTTGTTTTGATTCGATTAAAGTAATTCTGTGTCGATCAATGCGTTGTCGTATAGTATTTTGCTTAGCTGACTTCATGTTTAGTGTTTATTTTGGGTTGAAATTTACTTGTTAGGTATTGTGTACTGTAGAAGCTAAGTTGTATTCATAGACTACTTAATATCACTATCAGCGCTGCTGCGACTAAGATTACGCACCCCAGGCGAAAGTTCGCACCGATTGTTTTAGTACTAGTCTTTCAGTTTGTCTTGCTTCTCTTACAGAGCGTTGTATTGTAATTGTTATGTACCATTTTAACCGTGGGAGCGTGCACTTTATTCCGATGTAAGTTTTAGTAACATTAATATTTTGTACATTGTGTTAGTTGTGATTTAGTTGTACGAATCTGTTTATAGACAGGCGCTAGCCACGCTTTCCACTCTGGTTGTAAATAAAATAAGTCATGTGTGTACATTTTGTTTATACGGTTTAAAAGATTGTAACTGTAGCTTTCATTTGATGTTTTTCATGTTTTAATTGGTTTAGTTATTGTAGAGGAAAGTGTATTTGTGCGGGCCAAGGAAACATAGTTGTCAGCCATTTTGTGGCCCAGAGGGCCGTTTTTACTGTAGCGATAGCGTGTGTTCCCTGTGGCCCGCGCCGTTCTCTTATCTATAGATGCGTGCGAGTGAGGATTTTGTGTGTGCTGAAAATTGACTGCGGCTGAGAAAGTAAAACCTGATTGCTGCCGTACGCCTGCTGTGGTCTCCATTTTTGACCGACTCCGCTGCCTGGGTCACTGTCCTTTGACCGCTCCACCGCACCATTACATTTATAAAAAAACAAAAACCTAAAAAGAAACAACCAACCAACGACAATAACAAAAACGACTAAACCAAACCAAACCCAGTCAATCAGTCTTTTATCGTATGTCTGTTCACAGCAAGGTGACAGACAAAAGCGAAAACAAGAACCAAATGACGACTGGAACAAACTTGATTGTCAATGTTTTAATTATGTTTAATTAAGCGTTCTTTTGAACCTTTTGTGTGTTTTGATCTGGATTCGTTACAATTTTCCAGCTGGTTGTTTCACCTGGAAGTTAAGGCAGCGGTCTTTCTGTGTGAGCAACGTTACGACTAGCTTCATGAAGCCGGGCCCTGTCCGAATGTTGACAGTTTTGCCCATGGACCTATGTAGATATAGGTCCATGGTTTTGCTAGCGGGTGCTGCGGTTTGCGCAGCAGGTATGAGCACAAAGTCACATGTTGGCCGTATTGGTGGGCATGCGCATCGACTCATGAGATAGCTTGCATCGGGGCCAAGTCGTGTTGACATTGTATATCGTAATCCGATTAGTCGTGCCTGCCCTCTAAGCAGCTTCATATACAATTCCGGACGTAATGCTCCGATACATGGCAAGGCTGGTTAGTTGATAGTTGCCATTGCAGTCAATCGCGAATGCCATGTCGTGCTAAACGTAATCGTAACACTAACAGTCTGAATCTCTGTTCGTGATCTGTTGTTGAGAATACAGTCAGTTTGAAGGGAATTGGGAAAATGTGATGCTGAGTGAACTGTGAATGGCAATAATCGGGCTGAATTTCTGTCAGTCGGTGAAGCAGTGAAGCATGCAAGACGTTAATCTGACCTACTCCAGGATTAACAGGAACAACGTCATGTAACCCTGCGTCCTCAGCGGTCAGCACCCTGGTCACACTTGCTACATGCGCGCTGTCAGTGCCCCGCCCCCGCAGGAACACGATGAAGCAACGGCTATGGCTCCGGCTGAATTAAAACACATTAGATAACGATGCTGTGGTAAATATCTTACAGGAAATTAGAGTCGCCTTACCTGGGTAATTAAAGGCACAGCAGCCGCAAAAGCAGCGCTACCCATTTCTATCAGTGTGTGCAGTATTTTCGTGTGTCCAGACAATGGCATGGTTGCCAGTGTTTGGGATTTATATGTGCGAAACGATGTTGAAGCATGCGATTGCACACGGGAGCTATAAGGACATCGTAATTAAGAGTCAGCACTGGCAGTTGGCCCTGGGAGAAATATCTCTTGCCGCACTGGGGACTCGAACTCGCCTCATGCAGTATTTGTGCCTGGCTTTTCAGTCGGATACTACCAGCTGAGCTATCTCCGCCCCTGACGCACTGTATGCTTAGTTAGTTGGTGCCTTGAGCCCAGTCCACCACATAGCACTATTTATCATGGTTAACTCTGCACACGTTCAAGAGATCAGCAGGTGGAATTCATCGTATCATACAGACGGAAGGAAGGTAGAAAGTTTTTTGTTTTTTTGTTTTAGTTTTATGCCTAGTCAACCAGGATGGTTACATCAGGACGAATACGGCCGGAAGCTGTGGTAGTCAACCCGGATGGTTACATCAGGACGAATACGGCCGGAAGCTGTGGTAGGAGGCTGTGATGTTCTGAGCGAAAACGCACAAGTTTCTTCAACCGTTTTCATTGATATTGCGGTTCCTGGACTAGCCGGTCAAGTGTGACGATACGGTCGAAACGCCAGCGTCACCCATCCGTGTACAGAGCGTCCGGTGTGGAAAGTTTCTGGGGGTACACAGTACAGTGCAGTAGTACGACCGCGAAAGGTCAGAAGTGTCAATCCAGTTGACCGTGTCGACGTGACAGGACCGTGTCGACGTGACCAGACCGTGTCAGAGCAGTGGAACGCGATCGACACTCCGTGTATAACGCCTTGTCGCCTGACCTTCACTTGGCGGGTCAGGCCTAAGTCACAGGTGACAGGCAACGGACGACTTTTCTTATATATATATAATATATTTTGTGACATGAACACAGCGATAAAGACCTGAATCACCTAGCCACTCTCACCTGACAGGCAAGTAAATATGCAAGGTACACAAACGCCACCAAAGGTACAGCCTCAAAAACTTGGGTGGAGTTTATGTACTTCATGTTTTCTCGTATGCCATGTGAAAGAGGTAAGCGATGCAGGTCTTTGTTGTGTGCACATGTGAGGTCTTTCGAGTGCTGATTAACTCCCTTTGTCTGTTGATCCTATCCAGATACTTTACACTTGTTGTAGTATGTCTGTGCTATCCAAGCGCTCTAGGCATCATCTTGTTTTGTGAACTCGCTTTGTTGAAGTGTTGCTTTACGTCCACGGAAACCGTAGGCTTATTAGGGACGGGAGCCCAGGACGGCAACCTCGACTTTCACACAGCTCCTGAGTTCTGATTGTGAACTCACTGCTGCTGCTGCTGTTGCTCTTGTGTTGCTTAATGTCCTCGGATGTCGGTTGACATATTAGGGACAAGCTGAGACCAATGCGTGAGCATGCTTCAGTATTGCCTTACGTCCACAGAAACCATAACACTCATTAGGACGGAAAGCCCAGGACGGCCACCTCGACTTTCACACAGCTCCTGAACTCTGAGCGTGTGAACTCGCTTCGTGAACTCGCCTTTTATCACCTTAGCAGCGCCACCCGTTCCTGCTGTCTTACGGTGCGGTGCGGTGCTCATTGTCGTTGACTGTGAACTACTGGCAGCAATACCGCCAACAGATGGACTAAATAAGCTGGACAAGAGATCATGATGCTGTGGGGCTGACATATCAGCTGTAGGGGCTGGCATGTTAGGGACAAACTGGACAAGAGTGGAGAATGAGGCAATAAGAATCATAATGGGAAAACCACCAAGGACACACCCACTGAGGCTATTCGCCTCATGCGAGATTTCCCACTGATGCAGACTATAGAGAAACAGGGCAATAACAGGCCAAAGCACTGGGGCGTCAGTGATGCAGAAGGTCCTCGCAGGTCTCCACGGCGAAACCTCCGTGACTAGAAGTAATGATTAAAGACACAAAGGGACTGGGACGGTGCAAGGCTTGGCTGGCTTAGGCCAGGGAGTCAATACTGCAAGCACGCCAGATGACAGAACTCCTGCAAACTAAGCGCATTAACTCCGGAACAGTCCTCAGACCGTAGTCTTCCTTCCTCTGTTTCTGACCTTTCGGGCAAGCGCCATGAGAAGTTGGCATTATAGCCAAGGGGATTAGGGAATTGGGGACGTACTTGCTAATTAGCTGAGTCTTCAGTTTTGTCTGTCTGTGCGAAAGCGGATGTGTTTCATTCCAGATGTAGTTCAACTGATCCACACCTCGTTTCGTTTAGACTTTTAAAACAGACTGATATAAACTGGGTCAAGATCACAAGACTTTGACCGCTAGTAGAAATCAGGCCTTGTTACTCCGTCGCACATGCTTTGTCATCTTGATCGAGTTACACGGCATTAGCACGCAAACCGTTTACGTTATATATATCTCATAGTTTCAGTGTGCTGCTTCTGTAGCGGGCACATGTCCAGGTAAAGTCACGCGTAAATGTTTTTGTCTGTCTGTCTGCCTGTGTCTGTGTCTGTCTGTCTGTCTCGGTCGGTCTGTCTGTCTCTCATGTATAACGTTTCACTCACTCATTCATGCCTATATGTATATAAATAATGCCTGTAATTTGATATCTATTCATCAGTAGCTTAGCAAGGACTAGTTGTTAGACAGGTTTTTGACTGAACCTAAACTACAATCCTTGTAAAATAAAGTTTTCGAGTTCGAGAGTTCTCTGTCTCCATAGCTGATATGCCCCTTTGAAGCAGAAGAAAAACAATGTGTGTAGAACTGGATGTTTCAGGAGCGCGTGCACACAAACACACGCACGCACGCACGCACGCACGCACGCATGCGCGCGCTCACACACACACACACACACACACACACACACACACACACACACACACACACACACACACACACACACACACACACACACACACACTCTTGGAATATATCGCGAAATGAAATTTGGATATATATAGAGAGAGAGAGAGAGAGAGAGAGAGAGAGAGAGAGAGAGAGAGAGAGAGAGAGAGAGAGAGTATATCAAAAGTCCAAGCATGTCTTGGTTTGAAAACTTTAGCTCCAAATTTTCACCCATCTTGGGGCTTTTTCAAGGTTTGCACGGTCGGCTAGATTGATTCCTACGAAACGCAATTTGATTATAAAATACGTCATATTTTTTATACGTCACGCTTTCTTGCACACGACATACATTCTAGACGACTAGCCAAGACACTTCAGTACACACACACACACACACACACACACACACACACACACACACACACACACACACACACACACACACACACACACGAATTGTGTGAGTTTTGTAAGCTGCGAGTTTCTAGCTGGCTGCGATGAAACTTACACAACGAGTGTTTCATATTTTGCTGTAAACCAGGAATAAATCCCTCTGTGTCACGTGAATTATCTATTACACGGATGTACCGTAAATAGTCATGGTATGGATCCAGCTTTGGGTGTCTAATGACGCAAAACCAGGGCTTCAGTCTTCGGTGACAACCTTTTTACAGAATGCAGAATGCTCACAATAAGGAATAAGTAGTCCCACGTTCAGTACATTCGCTGTAAGATGTGTAGACCTACGTGTAACGTCCTTTAATTGAACCAGACAAAAAAAAAAAAAAAAAAAAAGACAAAAAAAAAAAAAAAGGGGGGGGGGGGGGGTGGAGATAAGAAAAAGAAGGAAAAAACAAAACAAAAACGCCCAGCTAACATCGTTTACGGAAAGCGAAAGGGGAGAGTTTCAGATCATCGGTGTGTGCGGTGTGTGCAAAACAACAAACAACACAAAGCCGGCAAACAACACATGCAACCAAACAACGAAAACATCGACAAAGTAGTCTTGTAACGAAGTCTAGGTAATATTCGTTAGTCACCAAACGACCTACGTTTCTCTGGTTTTCGTATCTTTCAATTTGAACAATACAGTTGAACTATTTCCGTTTGTGTGTGCTGAAATATATTATGATGGATTGCTTTTATATGCAATATTTATGAGTGTGTCTCGTATCAACTGAGCTAATGGCCTGTGGAATGGAGCGTTTCATCCAGCAGTACAAGTTACTCAGGAAACAGCCGGTGCGCACAGTACGCAACGCTTAACAGCAGCAATGACAGAGTTGATAAAAAACAGCCAAACTAAACTAAAAACTGCACACACACACACACACACACACACACACACACACACACACACACACACACACACACACACACACACACAGAGCTATTGCTATAGCAGTACGTACGGAGCCCCAACACCTGCCGGCAAACCGAAACTCCTTCCGTGATCCTCCTGTGCACGATACTGCCGCTTTGCTTATAAATCGTCTGGACTGTGTACATGCTTATGCATTCCAGGCGGTGCTGAGAAACACACAGAAGGCAGGTTGGTTTGATCTGAGGTCGCAGAAGGTTTCTGGTTTGTTTCATGGATGTGGTGTTCTCTTATTCAGTCCCATGTCGTCTTAACGCCTCTCCATTTCCTCTGTTAAAGCCTAAACTAGCCCACCCCTAAGATGACTGACATTTGTTAGTAATAAAGATTACCCATAGCAGAAACAAGCAGCGGCGCCGTAGGCCGGATGGCCGAGGGCCGGGGGGTCTGCGACACCAACCACATTGCCGGTTGTATATATATACAAACCCAGCGACCACGGTTCCGGAGCTGGACTAAAGTTAACTAAGCTAAAGAAGGAACCACACTTTGGAGTTGTTCGCTTAACTTGGGTCTCATGTGTGTGTTTCGGCTTTACCTGTCAGTGTGTACGTGTATGTGTGCTTTCATTCATGGTCAACACGTGATCAAATATGAAGACCTATAAATTTCACTTTTCAGATGTTAACGTTTGCCATTTCTACGCCTTTGGTATTTGGTGAATCCCCCCCCCCCCCCCCCCCATATTCGCGCAGATATAATAATCATGGTTGACCGGGCATAATTTCAAGAAAAAACGCACACAAAAACAACAACCGATTCTCAATCTCTCCAGAGAGACAACGCACAAGGGAGACAATTTACGTTTCAGTCCCTTCGACTGCTGGAGCGCTCTGCTCTCGGTCTGGTTTCAATTGTTTTCTCTCTCTACAGAGACACTACACTGAGTGTGTGTGTGTGTGTGTGTGTGTGTGTGTGTGTGTGGTGTGTGTGTGTGTGTGTGTGTGTGTGTGTGTGTGTGTGTGTGTGTGTGTGTGTGTGTGTGTGTGTGTGTGTGTGTGCGCACGTTTCAGTTAAAACATTTACTTGAAACAGCAAGACTGCTTTTATTTAACTCGTGGTAGAAGTCGGAAATTCGACCTTCCGTTTCACTCGCAACTTGACTGGGAAACTGAAACGGTGTCTTTTTCATTACGATGTTAAAGACGAATGTACCAAAATAAAATCTAAGAATTTACTGCTGCTTCAGTGTTATTGTAACAACATCTCTAGTGCGTGAAGGGATCAAATGTCGTCGAGCGATTCTATGGCCACATAACTGAGAACACTGACTAGCAGGTTAGGTTATAAACATGTCTGCGTTAATTACTTGCACGTGGCATCTCATGACTATCAGGAAGTGATCCAGCATACACACTGACACACACACATCCACACTCACTCACAAAATCGTTCTATTTTTTCTCTCTCAATTCCCACCTCACTTTCAACTCCAACTGATTCAAGTGGAGAATGAAAGTTCCAAATATTATTGAATCAAAAACGTAAGTCACAAGCATATCATAAGCAGACAAAAAAAAAAGAAGAGATTAGAAGCCACAAAGGTTCGAAAAGCCAACTGATATAGATAGGTAAACTTTATCTGGTTGTCCCATTACCTGAGAATTTAACATAAACAACAATAAGTCAACACAAAATCGTTCGTGCGGATTACGAAAGTCTGAGCTACAAACCTGTGAAAAGACAGTTCACAACCGGTGTATCACCAAAACATCGCCTCACTTTATAATTTCTCAGTAGGGTCTTACACTGAATTATAGAAGAAAACTTTAAGTATCTTCCAAGTCCGGGATAGTGGAAGATGGAATACACAAGAGAATTATTTATGGAAAAGTCAAAAAGCTAATCGCGGACTAACGCGGAGCTGGCCTTTTCACATAATATTAAATAGAAAAGTCGAACCTGTTAATCGCGGATACGCGGAACAGGCTTTATCTATCAGTAAAATAAAGGAACTCCATTAGGAGGTTTAGATCAGAATGGAAAAAATGGAGCCAGGCTCGGATAACGAACCTGACTCTCAGTCAGAACATCTGTAGCGAAACACAGTTTAAGATTCAACACATCAATCATGAAATGAAAACAAGTGTTATAACCCATATATTTGAAACAACTCGTGGCTACCACGAAGCTGGCCCATGTACTTAATCATTTAAGCGAACGTGAAAAATAACTGAAAACATTAGCGACGCTAGATCTCAAACCATAGAAACTACAACAATCAAACGACAATAAAACATCATTCAGGAACTAGGAAGGTAAAAGATACTCAAAGCAACCTGTTGAATGTAGATTAAATTGAGCCAAAACACTAGTTTGACTTGGAGACTTGCAGACTGAACTGGAGGATCGGCAAAGTGACTGGCAAAAGAGGACACACGGTCCTTAAACTTCTGTGAGGGCGAGTGGTGCGGGGGATTAAAATGGAGGGTCTTTATACCTAATACGGCATCGGTGGCCCAGAATTTGGAATAAAAGCAGAATTTGTAACAGAATAGGGAAGGCAGCTCTTCCATGCCCTTGCATGTACAGGGAGGCTTGTTGTCTACAGCTCGGCGAACTGACCGCCGCTAATTGGAACCATCCTTCACACGGGAAAGGAGACTGCTGCACCCCACGACCGCATGAAGACCCAGCACCAACGAACTACTGACTGAACTAAAAATATTCTCGTCTTTTCAACTTCAAAACTTACAAAGACCATTTCACCAACAGTCTGACTAAAGTTGAAAGTAGAGTAAATAGTGCAGATTATCTTCTTTTTTTCCCTTTCAATTCCTCACATGCAATAGGTGTTAAACAAGAAGTAAACTTACATATTAGGAGTTTTAAAGCATTTAGATTTTTTGGTACCTATGTCACAGTATTGGTACACAGTTTCTGAGAATGACCCAGAGAGAGAGAGAGAGAGAGAGAGGCTCTCTATGACCCCTGTGTACCGCACCGTGCAGGAAGGACTTAGTATGGTGTCATGTAGAGAAGGTATAACAAAGTCCAAGCATGTTTATATATATATATAGAGAGAGAGAGAGAGAGATGTGAACAACAAATATTTGTTTGATTTCATTTGAAATACTGCGTCTGTGTTATATTACATTAGATATAATATACACTAGAAGTACAACACACATAGTCATAGTGAATGATATATAAACGTTAACTTAATATGAATACGCCTAACGACTTGCTCTGTGTCACACTGTAATCCCCCCCGCCACCCCCCCCCCCTCCTCCCAGCAGTTTAAAACAGGTTAATGTTGCCTGTTGCCGGGGTGGTGTTTGTTGTTTTGTTTTTGTTTTGTTTTGTTTTACGGTTTTTCCTCCTGTATCAGACCCTTAGAGTGGCAGTGTAAGCAACGACCTGGCTGTGGCCACCTAAGGGATCAACTGATGAAGAGCGGCACATCTCTCAGTCTAATATATATATATATTTTGTTTGAGT
>OY757544.1:3276241-3303741 GCA_963584105.1 Alviniconcha strummeri
TGGGTGGGTTATTAATTATATGCAGATTTGAAGAGATGAGTTTTTAAGGCCTGCTTGAAAGACGATGTTGACACTGAGTGACGAACATCATACGGTAACGAGTTCCACTCTGTCGGGCCCGTGAAAGAAAAAGCTCGTTGTCCAAAGGTCTTTGTTTTTGTGAAAGGTATGCGGAAGGTTCTGGTGTCAGAAATGGAGCGAAGTTGTCTGGATGGACGGTAGACAGTCAGGAGTTCAGAAAGATAGACTGGGTAACTTTCAGTGAAAGAATTGTAGCACAGAGTTGCAACTTTATACTGGATTCTTGAGACTACTGGTAGCCAGTGAAGTTTCTGAAGGAGGGGTTTGATGTGTTTGTGCTTGAGAGCTTTGAAGACAAGTCTGGCTGCCGAATTTTGGACCTTTTGGAGTTTGTCAAGAAGATGTTTTGGAGAACCTGATAGAAGAGAATTACAGTAGTCAAGTTTTGACAAAACAAAGGCACAGAGGAGGGTTTTTGTAGCATCAGTAGTGAGATAGTGACGGATGTTACTAATTCTCCGAATTTCTATATAGGCAGATCTGCAGATGTTGGTGACATGCTTCTCCATGGACAGGTTGTTAGTGAGTGTCACGCCCAGATTTTTTGCTTGCAAGGAAAACAGAATATCAGTGTCTCCTATGCGAATGGAGGTTGGGTGAGGGTTTGGGAGAGAGGTTCTGTTCGAGACAATGAGCAGACACTCTGTTTTATCATCATTCAGCTTGAGTTTGTTTGATGTCATCCATGTCTTTACATCTGAAATGCAATCCTGCATGCCCTGGACTGAGGTGTCTATTTGATCTGGACGGCAGGCAGCTATACCATTCTTTGGACACCCAGAAATACTGCACATGCTGGTATCAATGGGTAGCACTGCTCTTGCGGCTGCTGTTGTCTTACCCAGGTATGATGGCCTGAATTACGCGTGTGGGATTAATGAAGATTAAAAAAGAAAAAAATGTCACGTTGCATAATTTTGTACAATGCTCGTGTAAAAATATTGAACAAAAGTGCTTCATTTACCACCAAATATATCATGGCGACTGAAAGAGTCACAGAGAATGTCTGATTAACACCTGCATTAATGGATGATGTCACGGAATAGAATATACTCAAGTTCAAAAGTTAAGCAACCTTTTACAAAAATGCACATATGTTCAAATCTCAATAAACTACTTCCACAAAACCGCTACAGGTGCTGTCTTATTCACTGGTCTACCTCCATTTAACCTGAGATCAGTTTCACAGTACTCTATACCCCATGGAAGATAGGCGAGAAACATGCCCGATGTATGTACGGGGGCGGGGATAGCTCAGTGGTTAGAGCGCCGGTTCGAATCTCTGCAGGAGCGGCGGGAGAATTTTCTTCTCCGGGGTCAACTTTCTGCGCTGACTCTTATTTCTGTGTCCGTTCCACCCCCGTGTTACTGCAGTAGCACGTAAAAGACCCCGGTAATTCCGCCAAAAGTGCAGGTGGCAGGTTACAGCTAAACACGCATACACCTTAAGTATGTGGCTTTGCATGAAGTGACATGGTGCATGGTTGTATGGTGTACACAGAACGCGCCGAGATGGCAGCAGTTTCATGTGGCACCAGCCATGTCAGCGCTCTAAGTACACCACTTCGGTGGATATTCAAAAACGCGCTATAAAAAGCTATTCACTCATGTAGAATCACATGCGAGCGCAGTGAGTCTGCTCGAAGGCGGAGAATAGCGCTATATAAAAGCGATCAATAATAATAATGTAAAACTTACCAGCTTTGCCTTTGTTATGTCTCAGTAAAACAGTTTAGGTTTAGGAGCCTGATGCCACCGGATCGCATCTCTGGTTGGCTTAATTCAGCTTGCTGGACAGTTTCATGTATCAGCTTGCAGTCAGCAGGCTCTTTGCTATTATGCCAAGAATACAGACAAACAACTAGGAAATGTCAAAGATATTCACCAAAGTGATTGTCCACACAGTCAATGATTTGACAGATCATTATTGGCTTTCTGAAATTATCTGATAAAGAAAAAACAATAAAGAAAAAATGCATTACTCTCTTTATTTCTTACTGCTTATCATAGTTTGGGTGTATTTTTCCCAGCCAAAGATACTAAAGCCGGTGCCATAGAAGGTTGCCAAACCTGAATGTCCCTTACTTTGAGTGTCGCTGAATGCATGTCCAGCTTAGACATATATGTCAGCCTCAAACCTGAAGCCATCAAGATTCTCAAGCTCTGTGTATTCTTGATAGTTATCTTCCTTTTGGGGTTGCTCCACCTGGATTTCAACCAGGTCTTGCGGCATGAAAAAACAGTTTGTCCAGTATACCTCCCACTTTTCCATTCACAGTATGCAAGCCATGGCTATCTGCTCGAGGAATGATTTTAGTTGCCTTAACTGCGGAATATCAAGAGTGCTTGAAAGCTGGCCCTTTCGATGTGCATTATTAGTGCATCTCTGCATGGTTGCATTGTGACTGTTCAACAAGGATGAGGTGTGTTGACACATTTTGTTGACATCTATCACTTATTTACCTCTACAGAAAAGATGCATGGAATGTTCCAGTTTCATAATTTTTCCTTAACGTGGTAATCTATCTCTAAACGATTCTGCCCATAACATACTGAACGATGTACTGAAAATAGTGTTTATATGGTCTTGTTGGAAGCTTGCTCTTCAATGGTTTTAGTGTCTTTGATGGTTTCCTGGTGTCTGTCATCCTCTCGAGTGTAATATCTGCGACAGGTGGCATGGTAATGAGCTTCTCCTCAGCTGTTTTTGACACACATTTGACTAATGTTTTCAACATGTTGTTTTCTTGTACTGAAGTCTTTTCACAAACAAGACATCTGTCACTAGGCAACAGCTAGCATTGTGGTTGCTGACGGTTTTGCTGTTCTCGCTTTTTGGAGGATCTTACATCACTCCCTTCCGACGGGTTCTTTGTTTTAAAATAATTCTGCAGTCATTCATAAAGTAGCACAATGTGTGATTCCCATGCAGATTCGGTATATACTCATATATTTCATCTACCATATCTGGACTGGACCATTGCACATGTTTAAGTTATTTAGCTCTTGGATTTGTGTACCTCATCAACCACACAAGGTCACTTCAGGACAAATCACAGTCACAGTTTCTTACGAGCAAAGAGCTGGCTTATTGTTCTACACAGAACACAGTCAATAGCAAACATCCCAGCCAAAACAGTCAATAATTAGCACATATCACTATCTACAACTGCAAAAGATACTTCCAGACAGATTCCCTGTAACGCATTCAGTACAAAATTAAAGAACAATTGATCAGATCACAAGTATGTCTAAATCACTTTTTTTGAGGCACAGTAACACACGTTTTGGTGCCTATTTATATTCTGCAGGCACTCAACATGAGAACCTGCTTAAATCAATTGACTATGAGCAGTGTGACATATGTTATTTCGCAGGCTAACGCGGGAATTCGCTTCAGCCAAAACTAATGCAATTGAAAAGTATGGAGAGGATTTGGAAAAAAATGAAGGTGAATGGACCGGGGAAGCGGAAATTAGGACAAGGAAGAATTTATGGCACTCACTAAGCATATTTGGCTATATTCTGACCTACTCCGTGCTTTTAAGGGAAAACTTTCGTCATCTCTGGGGGTTTAACAGAGGGGACCTTAATATTTCTGCGTCCGCAGTGCCCAATAACAAGGACACATTTAAGACAAAGAGAAACGGAAAGCTACAACATATTAAACTGTTCAAACAATATATGGAAATGGCCTTTTTTGTCATAATAAATGAGTTGCTAAGAGACAAGGTCATCGCAATTTGGAATTCCATATAGTGCATTAATTAGAACCAGCACCACAGACACAAACAGCAACAGCTCACTTGCAGACAACCTGAACTGTGTACTTTGATGGTCAAGGTACCCAGAAATTACCATGTGGTAAAATCCCCCCCCCCCCCCCCCCGGGGGGGGGAGAGGGGGGTATAGGCTGGCTCATGGTCTACTCTGCTTACCAGCCTAACGCCTTACCGCTAGGCCAAACCGGCTCACAGGGCGCACTAGCTTTGGTTGTGAAGGTCTGAAGCAAACTCTAAGCACTGGTTTACGACATCCTTCCTTTGGAGGAAGATGCCGGAAGGCGCTGCTCGGAGTGTGGGTCTGAAGTAGCCCCCCACCCTGCCTCGGCCTGGAGTCGACCCCGCGGTGGTTTCGTGGGTTGAGTGGCTTGCAGGGTAACATTCAGAGCAAGGCAGAACTGTCTACAGTAGCTGTGGCGTCATGGAGCCTGAGTGATTGACGTTGGGGCACGGCGTTGGAGCACGGCATTGGGGAACGGTGTTGGGGCACGGCATTGGGGCACGGCGTTGGGGCACGGCATTGGGGAACGGCGTTGGGGCACGGCTTTGGGGTACGGTGTTGGGGCACGGCACGATGAGTTTGTGCCTTACATACAAGATTTTTACCTGTTCACAACTGTTCTACGTGCCATGTGTTAGCACTCGAGTGCGTTCAGGCAGCCGTCTCGGTTCGTCTCGTAGGCTATTGAATGGAGTCGTTTGCCAGAGACAAGTTAGGTACCGACACTAATTATAATCATTGGAGAGAGAGAGATTCAGATTCAGATGGTTTATTACTCACAGGCTTTTAGCCCATTGAGCGGGGTGGTGGTGGTGGAGGGGGGGGGGGGATCGTCACAAACGCCAAACGAAGTACATATGTACACATTTTGAATATTATGGATACCGCCATGTTATTTTGAAAGTCTAATCGCGATCTGTTCAGTCTTTCACAGATTTGGCCACACCTGCCACGAATCAAACAGTTCATAGTTCACCGAATGTCCACGGACTTTTGCTGTTGTAGTCTCTTTCCGAGTTGCAGCTTCGGCACGTGCTGTCATCTCAGTGACAGTGTCGTCTAGAGCGGGCTGGTTACACACCGTGTTGTTGTATGATGCGACAGCAGAATTCAATGTGTTGTTTCATCCTATCGATGTGATCTGCATACCTGAGAGGGTCTACCTCTGGCCATCTTTTCACACAGTCAGTAGTCTTGTTTAAATGATCCGTGCCATATTTCAGATCAGACGGGAACCAATCCTTCACCACACACGTTTTCAAGTCGTACTCAAACACAATTCCAGTAGTCAGTGCATACAAGGAATGCTTGCCGTATCGATGGTCACAAACCACTTTCTGTACTGTGTGGTTCTCAGCAGACGCCACAACTGCATTTCTCTCCTCCTCTTTAAGAGTTGACAAGTAGTAGTCTATGGTACCACGTTGCTCCTCCCAGAACTGGCGAATCTAATCTTTACCCTCTTCCACAGTTCCACTATGCACATCACTAAACATCTCGTGTGTCGTCTCCGAGAAACTTTCACTTTGCTCTTTGTTGGGTTCATGTTCTTTGGCTATCACATATTCTTCCTGCACTTTTTCGCTATCGTCTGAACTGTCATCGTCGATCGTAAAGGGTGGGGTTGGCTGTGTAGCTGGGCTTTCAAACAAAGCAAAGTTTGTGACAGTAACTTGTGTAGAAGAAATGTCGTCCTTACTTGGTTTGACTGATTGTCCTTGGGCGAGCAGTTGCTGTTGTCTGGTCATAGCGCGGTGAGCGTCACGTCTCAGTTCACTCGGTGACTTTTTGCGATACCGTGAAAAACTCACCGTTTCGCTCTGGTCGGGCCTGGCAATGGCTGCCATGTTGTCACTGTCCCATCTGAGTACCAGAGTTGTTGTTTTTCCCTTACCGTGGACGTCCCATGACGAAAGATGGCATTTTGTTATCACGGTTTCAAGCACAGACTGAAGAGCAAACGGAAGGCACCCTTTATCCATCTTTTGCTTTGATAGAAATCCAAAATATGGTATAAAATTGTGGAGCTCCAAATTAGTTGCTGCTCTCTGGTAGCCAGGGGCAGAGAGAGAGAGAGAGAGAGAGAGAGAGAGAGAGAGAGAGAGAGAGAGAGAGAGAGAGAGAGGATAAGGTAATACTTTATTACACAAGGATAAAGATTTCAGCACAAGTTGGCTTTACATTTTTTGTTTGTTTGTTTGTTTACAAATCTGTCCCTGATGACAAACACTGAAACACTCAATACACCAAACAAGAATACAACTAATTATGGCAAGATGATATACGACTTAAAAACAAAACAAAAATAATTGCTGTCTTAAACTTCACAACATCCAAACAGAGCAATAATAAAGCAAAGACAAATTCGAAACTGAGAGAGAGAGAGAGAGAGAGAGAGAGAGAGAGAGAGAGAGAGAGAGAGAGAGAGAGAGAATCATCTCTAGCGAACTTTGCGACACCAAAAAAGAAGACAAAACACACTGTCATGCTTTCCGGTTTGATGTTAAATTTTCACTGGCGGTGACACCGGTCTAAATGGGCCTGAGTAGCCTTACTACCCTGTTTGTGTTTGACTCACATCTCGGAAGAGGTGTTATGCATACATAAAAGAGGAGTAGGAAAAGAATTAACTTGTGGAACCAGTTTTACCTCAGCAACACTTCCAGGTGCGTGTGGTGTCCGTTCATACAGCGCAGGTTAGCGGAGCAACACAGTGTCCTAGTAGAGGTTTAAAGAACAGTGTTCTTGTATTCAACACAGTTTAATAAGAATAATAAAAATGGGTGCTCAGAGCGCCTAACCCGCACAGGCTTTAAGCGCTTACACATTCTTTAAATGTGCATGATTTGAAGATTCATACAACACACACACACACACACACACACACACACACACACACACACACACACACACACACACACACACACACACACGTATCAAGTGATAAAGTTAAAGGGAACGGTGTCCTTGTACACAGCACATGTTAAAGAGAACAATATACAATATGCTTGTATTTTACAGCACAGGTTTAAGGGAAATGTGTTCTTGTAGAGATCATAGCTTAAAGGGAATAGTGTCATATACAGCACAGGTTTAAGGGAACAGTGTTTTGTATTTAGCACAGGGAACATAACAGAGTTTTGGTATTCAGCACAGGTTAAGGGGAACAGCGTCCTTGCATACAGCACATGATCAAGGGAATAGGACACTGTCCTTGTATACAGTACAGGTTAAGGGGAACAACGTCCTTGTGTACAGCACAGGTTAAGGGGAACAACGTCCTTGTATACAGTACAGGTTAAGGGGAACCGCGTCCTTGTATACAGCACAGGTTAAGGGGAACAACGTCCTTGTATACAACACAGGCCTTGTATACAACACAGGCTAAAGAAACCGCGTCCTTGTCCACAGCACATGACAGTGTCCTTACACAGGTTAAAAGGAACAGTGTATATACAGCACAGGTAAAGGGGAAACAGTCCGTGAATACATCAGAGATTAAGGAGAATCCATTTTTAGACCATCACCAGCGAAGGCAACAGCCGTCCTTGTTTGATGAACTCGTTTGTTGAATGAGAATCTCAACGAGACTGTTGGCTAGTTTTGAAAACTTTGTTTTAGCAGATGCTCTGTCCGTCTTGTATTTTGTTTTGTTTAAGAACGTAACTATTCTAGGCTGATTATTATTTTAAAAACAGCTTAGAAAATGAAAAAAGAGAAGAAGATGGTATCAGGCTTTTGCAATGATAAGCAAGAGTATCTGACGTGATCTCTGAGTGTGATAGAGGTGCCTGCAACGAAACGCAAGCTGGTAGCTATGGTAACTGGAGCTGTGGTTCGTGTTTGGCGCCGAGATTTTTAGAAGTTGGTTTCGTGTGATTTTTGAGTACGCACATAGGCGTACCTTCTTTCTTTTTGTGTGTACACCTTTTGAAGCGTTCAGTTGGTGCAATCGCGCGCGCGAGCGAGCGAACGAGAGAGAGAGAGAGAGAGAGAGAGAGAGAGAGAGAGAGAGAGAGGGCTGTATCAGTCGCTTAATTTTTTTGACGACTCCGCGTTGGCATGCGGGAAATTGTTAGCCATGCCAACACATCCGGGAGCTGCTGCTGAAATATGTTAATTGGTGAAACTTCTAAAGTTTGTAATATGACAGTGAATTTGACGTTTTCTTGTAATCTGGTGGACCGTTTTTGACCTTATACTAAGTTGCTGACTATTGAATTATCATAAATATTTATGTTTTTATGAACTGCTAATCAATGTTTAGCTCTGTATATTTTGCTTGTGTTTCGCCCTGGTAATTATAACCGGCATGGTTAATTGTGTGTTGAATATCAATTTCTACTTCTACTACCTTTGTGTACGTCAGCAGAGGTTAAAGGAAAGCTTATGACATCACCGGCCCCGTCCTTCCCGCGCGGTCTTGTACCTGTAGGGAAAAAAAGCGACTGTGAACCAGACTGGCGGAAAATTTTATGTTAAGATGAGCTGTTGCTCTGAGCAACCAGTCGCCCACCTTTTGTCAAACCCGCCCAGGCAGCTTGTGTTTGCAATAATGCCGTTGTATATATAGTTAAGTAAACAGCACAGTTATTGTGCACTCGAAGTGGAGGCTACTTGGAATGCTTTTGGACTTTTCAGACAGACTCAGCGTGATGGGCGGTAACTTGTACTTCTGTGTCCTGGTTTTCAGTGTCACGATGACAGCTCGCAGCTGTCTCTGTGATCGTCAGTGTTAATGTCGACTTGTATAGATCTATAGCGCATTTTAACTCTATGTAGACTGCCACCTGCTGGTTTCGACTGGCGAATTCGCAAATAAAATGGGAAGCTGGATGATGGATGGGAGAGAGAGAAAGAGAGGGAGAGAGAGAAAGAGAGAGAGAGAGAGAGAGAGAGAGAGAGAGAGAGAGAGAGAGAGAGAGAGGGTGGGGTGGGTGGAGGGTGGGGAGGAGAATGAGAAGAACACTGTGGGCAGAAGCATGCATGAGGGGGATCTTATGGCATGACAACAGAGTTCACTGATTATTTCTGCCCTGGTCTTGTGGCCTGACACTTCACTGCTTGTTTCTGTGGCCTGGTCTTGTGGCCTGACACTTCACTGCTTATTTCTGTGTCCTGGTCTTGTGGCCTGACAACATTTAAATAGTTATGTCTGTATTCTGGTCTTGTGGCCTGGCAACACTTAATACTTATGTATGTGTCCTGGTCTTGTAGCCTGACAACACTTAAATACTTATGTCTGTGTCCCGGTCTTGTTGCCTGACAACACTTCATTACCTATGTCTGTGTCCTGGTCTTACGACCTGACAATACTTCAATACTTATGTCTATGTCCTGGTCTTGTGGCTTGACAACACTTAAATACTTGTGTTTGTGTCCTGGTTTTGTGGCTTGACAACACTTAAATACTTATGTCTGTGTCCTGATTTTGTGGCCTGACAACAGTTAAACACTTATGTCTGTGTCCCGGTCTTGTGGCCTGACAACACTTAAATACTTATGTCTGTGTCCAGGTCTTGTGGCCTGACAACACTTAAATACTTATGTTTGTGTCCAGGTCTTGTGGCCTGACAACACTTCATTACCTATGTCTGTGTCCTGGTCTTATGACCTGACAATACTTCAATACTTATGTCTGTGTCCTGGTCTTGTGGCTTGACAACACTTAAATACTTGTGTCTGTGTCCTGGTCTTGTGGCCTGACAACAGTTAAATACTTATGTCTGTGTCCCGGTCTTGTGGCCTGACAACAGTTAAATACTTATGTCTGTGTCCTGGTCTTGTGGCCTGACAACACTAAATACTTATGTTTCTGTCCAGGTCTTGTGGCCTAACAATACTTAAATACTTATGTCTATGTCCTGGTCTTGTGGCCTGACAGCACTTAAATACTTATGTCTGTGTCCCGGTCTTGTGGCCTGAGAATGGATTGTCCCCCAACCTGCCTTTGGAAATAACGATTTTGATAACATGTATGCGCGCGCGCGCGCGCGCGCGCGCGCGCGTGTGTGTGTGTGTGTGTGTGTGTGTGTGTGTGTGTGTGTGTGTGTGTGTGTGTGTGTGTGTGTGTGTTATACCCGTGTGTGCAGATATAATAGTGTGTGTGTGTGTGTGTGTGTGTGTGTGTGTGTGTGTGTGTGTGTGTGTGTGTGTGTGTGTGTGGGTGTGTGTGTGTGCTTGCGTGCGTGCGTGCGTGCGTGCCTGCGTGCGTGCGTGTGTGTGTGTGTGTGTGTGTGTGTGTGTGTGTGTGTGTGTGCGCGCGCGCGCACGAGCGTGTTCTTGTCAGCACGCTGCCTCATGTGTGTGTCTCTTTAAAGAGTCAGCATGCTTCATGTGTTGTGTTGTTCAGCAGGACATCCGACCAGCGGTGCACTAGAATCAACCAGACAAGATGGGCAGCTTCATCGGCCATGCCATACCGGGCGCTTTCTTCTTCCTCTTTGGAGTGTGGTGGATCACGCAAGTCATGCGACGTCACTTCCTGTGTCGTCAGACGAGACAACGCTTCCGGTCAACCGCGACGTTTCCTTTCGCTTCTTGCCCTAGAGAGCGCCTGCGTAACCTGCCCTTGGAATCGATCGTCAAGATTTTCTTCTGTAGCTTCGGGATCGTCGTGGAGATTTATGGAGGTACGTGCATATAAGTGTAATGGTTTGTGTCGACCGTGACAACCTGCCCCCCTCCCTCTCCCTCCTCCTCCACCCCCTCTTTCACTTTTGTTCCCCACCTTTCTTCAGTGTTCGTTCCCTCCCCCTCCTCCCCTCCTCCTGCCTTTCCTCACTTTTTTCCCCTTCTCATTCGCTTTCCGTTTTCCTTTCTTCAGCTTGTTCAGCGAAACCACAGTGCACAAACACTAGCAAGTAGCGAGACGGGCAAACGGACAGGCAGGCACGAGAGAGAGAGAGAGAGAGAGAGAGAGAGAGAGAGAGAGAGAGAGAGAGAGAGAGAGAGAGAGACAGACAGACAGACAGACAGACAGACAGACAGAGACAGGCAGACATGGAGAAACAGACAGAGAGCTAGGCAGACAGGGAGACAAACAGCTAGACAGAGACAAACAAACAGAGACAGGATGAGAGAGAGAGAGAGAGAGAGAGAGAGAGAGAGAGAGAGAGAGAGAGAGGGCAGAAGGACAGACAGACAGAGGGACAGACAGACAAGGAGATACAGCTAGACAGGGAGACAGACAGGCAAGGAGAGTCAGGCAGACAGACAGACAAGAAGACAGAGAGGTAAACAGACAGGGAGACAGACAAACAAACAAGGAGAGTCAGGCAGACAGTCAGACAAGAAGACAGAGAGCTAAGCACAGCAGACAGGGAGACAGAGAGGCAGGAAGTCGGACAGGCAGGCAGGGGACCGGCATGACAGGAAGTCGCACAGACACATATTGATATTGCAGTCTAACGACACCTCCCCCCACCACCTCCAACCCGCACCCCACCCTCCTCTGCACCCGCTCTTGCTCATGGCTTTAATTTCTCGTGACAGTTCAATCACAACTCCCGCCTTTCCCCGCTACCTGATTATGACACTCGCTTCGCTCTATTGATTTTGTGACACGTGCTTTCGGGAGTCGTGTCTGTCATTTATTTGACTCCTGCGTGCTGTCGACAGGCAAAGGCCGCTATATCAATAAACTCGCATTATATCATAGTTCATCTCATAGCATGTCACATACCACATCATACAGTAATGAAAGAATTTATAATGCACAAAGTTTTTTCTCTCCAAAAGACCCATTTCAAGCTCGCGCGCACGCACGCGCGCGTGCACACACACGCACGCACGCACGCACGCACGCACGCACGCACGCACGCACGCACGCACGCACGCACGCACGCACGCACGCACGCAAACACGAGTACACTGTACACATTTTAAAACTTGGAACTGGTAGAACAGTGGCCTACATCAGAGGAAAACGGAAGCGCGAGTTGGGAACATATCATACCATGTCATATAGATAGAGAACATTTATATAGATAGAGAATGTATAACAACAGTCCAAGCATGTCCTGGTTTTGAAAACTGTTATTCCAAATTTTGCGCGTGAGGATATCATTTATATAGATAGATATTTATATAGATATATTCCATCTTCGTGGCAGGCATCAACAGCGTCAGCCACCGCTTCGACTCGATCGGCAACGCCCAGCACATCACCATGTACTTTTTCTTCGCACTGAGCGGCGTGCTGGACCTGCTGACCATGCGGGGCCTGGCCCCCGAGGGCACGGACTACATGGGCATGGTGATCGCCCTCCTCGTGGAGGGCGCGCTCTTCAAGTTCCACCTCTTCGGCAGGGACGAGCTGGACGTGCTCATCCACGTCCTCCTGCTCTACGTCATCGGATTCTCCGCCCTCGTCATCACTCTGGAGGCCGCCTTCAGGTCAGTTGGCTGTTGTTGAGGAACTCATCTGGCTGTCGTTGTAAACTGAAGGGGCTGTGTCTTCGAAAATTTGTCTTTGATGTTTGTGCATGCAAAGTCACGATTAGATAGTGTTCATAAATCCCGTTTGAACATAAAGGACAGCCGCGCGCACACACACGCGCGGGAGGGGAGGCATGCAAAAACACAACCGTCTTTTTATTACCCAGAGGAGGGAGAGAGAGAGACACAGAGAGAGAGAGAGAGAGAGAGAGAGAGAGAGAGAGAGAGAGAGAGAGAGAGAGAGAGAGAGAGAGAGAGCACTCTAACAACTAGCCCTTGCGAAGCTACTGACGAGTAAATATAAAATTACAGGCATCATTTATATGTATATATATAAGCATGAATGAGTGAGTGAAACGTTAGAGAGAGAGAGAGAGAGAGAGAGAGAGAGAGAGAGAGAGAGAGAGAGAGAGAGAGAGAGAGAGAGAGTGTAATGCGTGCGTGCGCGCGCGTGCAAAAACACAACCGTCTTGTTACTACCCATTATGTTTGTGTGTGTGTACAGGCACACGGCAGTGCTGCCCATGCTGCGCGCGCTGCTGAGCATGCTGCAGGGCACGTGGTTCTGGGGCGTGGGTTTCATCCTCTACAACCCCCTGCCCGGGGCCCAGCCCTGGGACCCCGACGACCACCACTCCCTCATGTTCGCCGTCGTCTGCTTCAGCTGGCACGTGGCCGTCAACCTGGTCCTCGTCATCGCGGTGGGCGGGGTCACGGCCTGCTGCTACCGGAACACCGTGCACTACTCCAAGCTAGACTCCCTGCCGCTCAAGAACCTGGGGGCCGGGGAGGAGGAGGAGGAGGAGGAGAGGGAGGAGGGGCAGCCGCTGACGGGGGTGTTCAGGGACGAGGAGGAGGGCGTCCGGGCGAACGGGAGCCGGCACGTCGCTAGGGGCCGCAGCGGCGACGACGACGACCTCAGCGACCTGGAGTTTCAGGCTCCCCTGCGAAAGTGAGATGCCAGAAGCTTCGTCCATCTCCAGCACTGGGAATTGGACTGTTTCTTCCATCTCCAGCACTGGGAATTGGACGGTTTCTTCTTTGTCCGTCCAGCGCTGGAAATTGGACTGTTTCTTCCATCTCCAGCACTGGGAATTGGACGGTTTCTTCCATCTCCAGCACTGGAAATTGGACGGTTTCTTTCATCGCCAGCGCTGGGAATTGGACGATTTCTTCCATCTCCAGCGCTGGGAATTGGATGGTTTCTTCCATCTCCAACACTGGGAATTGGATGGTTTCTTCAATCTCCAGCGCTGGGAATTGGACGGTTACTTCCATCTCCAGCGCTGGAAATTGGACGGTTCCTTCCATCTCCAGCACTGGGAATTGGACGGTTTCTTCCATCTCCAGCACTGCCAGTTGGACGGTTTCTTCCATCTACAGCACTTGGATTTGGACGATTTCTTCCATCTCCAACACTGGGAATTGGACGGTTTCTAACATCTCCAGCGATGGGAATTGGACTCCACCATTCATCTCCAGCTTTGGGAACTAGCCGTTTCCGACTTTTCTTGCTTAAGAATCTACTTTATTGGTTATTAGCGGCAGGAGCACACGAGTTGGTTGTTTGCCTTTCTGTGCTCTCCCAGAAAATAAACTAAGAAACACGAACAGCAAAATCCCTTGCAAGAGATGCGTGGACGCAGCGTTCCTCGGATTTGGACTTTCCTCGCTGAGCACGATTAATGATTCATCCACAGCTAATCCAGAGTGTTGTTCTGTGCAAGGGCTGGACTTGCCCAGGACTAGCCTCGACTCACGCCTAGCTGTTTCTCGCATGTGCAAGCTCTCCGTCTGCTCTGAGAATTCCCGATGCGGGTGTGTCAATGCTTCGGTTAATTGTTTGTCAAAAGGGCATGGCGCCGCAAAGCATGCCACAACGACAGCCTCTGCTAGAATCAAAGACTGGACTGTTCCCCCTCCAACTCCCCCCCCCCACCTCTTACCATCCTTTTTTCCTGGCTCCCGACAGCGTGTTAAAACCCTCTGCTTCCCCAGCTGTTAACCCGTAACAAGGCGCAGAGGGTGTGTTCAGTTCAGTTCAGTTTAAGATGGCATCTGCGTGCTCTGGAAAGCCCATATGCGCTTCCGTCCGCGTTGCCTTTTAAACAGTTCCAGTGCTAGTCTCGTTGATTGACGAAGGCTCTTTTCGTCCTTTCAGAAAGGTCGGCATGAGTAGCCTACACTGGCTGCTACGGCTTAAGCGGCGTGCGTAATTACGCTGCTAAAGCTAAAAAAAGCTTGCGTAATTATGCTGATAAGGACGTGAGTAATAACGCTGCTGAGGCAAAAACGGTGTGCGTAATTACGCTGCTAAGGCTAAAAGGACCCGAGTAATTACGCTGCTAAGGCTAAAACGGCGTGCATAATCAAGTTACGCTGCTGAGGCTAAAAGAACGAGAGTGATTACGCTGCTACGGATAAAACGGCGTAATTCATTTTGCCCATAAGCGGATACTTTATTTTAATTTTAAGGTACTACCAAAAGAATGAAATATTTCGAGTCTAGGAATTACCTGGCAGTCGCCGAAGCAGGACGAATCGAGGTACGCCAACTTGAGCATTAGCCTCAGTTTCGCTGCCTGCGTCAACAAGAAGTCATCAGAATGAACAGTAAGCATAGCTCTGGCTCTCTTTAAGTTTTTTTAACAGCCTTGCCTCTCCGGCGTTCATGCAGGTTTTTCATCTACCATAGTCTAATAAAACTTGCATATTACTTCAGCACACGTCAGCAAAATGGTCGTGTGGAAAATTCAACGAAATCGGTTCTGTGTTCACAAAGACATAAATCTTAAAGTTGTGCATGGCATTTAATCTGGGTGCGAGTGTAATACAAGTTGGTTGTGTGCGCTCACTTCCACCCCATCAGACAGAGGTGGAGAGCACAATGACAACGTGGACACCAGGAACAATGCGAAATGTCCCAGAAGTCTTTTTCTGGCGGAAGTCGTGAAGTGGAAATAACAGTAGCAAGGACGGTTTACTGGTTTTGTATGTTCTTTGACAGGCAGACAGAATGTTGGTCTGTAATCAGACGATTTTTCTAGGTAGAACAAGACAGCGTACGGGACAGGTCTTGTTTTACGGCGAATTTTCATCACATTATTTCTCTCCATCTGATTGATCTACACCTCTGCTCTCTCTTTCTTTCTTTCTCTCTCTCTCTCTCTCTCTCTCTCTCTCTCTCTCTCTCTCTCTCTCTCTCTCTCTCTCTCTCTCTCTCTCTCTCTCTGTGCGTGCGTGCGTGCGTGCGTGTGCGTGTGTGTGTCCGTGTCCGTGTGTACATGCGTCAGTGTGTGTGTTTGTGTGTGACTGGAGTCGAAAGTTTTGTTAAGCGCACCATCTGGACTTTCATTTTACCCCAATTGTTACGGACTTTGTCTGAAGCAATGAAGAATCTAAGTCTCTCTCTCTTTCTCTTTCCCTCCCTCTTTCCTCCTCTCTCTCCCCCTTTCTCTCTTGCTCTCTCTCCCTTTCTCCCTCTCCCTTTCTCTCCCCCCTCTCTCTCACCTCCCCCCTTCTTCTCTCTCTCTCCCTCTCTCCCCCCTCTCTCTCCTTCTCTCTCTCTCCCCTCCTCTCTCTCCTTCTCTCCCCCCCCTCTCTCTCTCGTCCTATGGCAACCCTGTGCAGTTGCTCGGGACGTTCTCTGCTCTCGGTCTTTCCTGTGCTTTCCTTCCTCTTTCTTCTTTGTCCGTCCACATCTGTCCAGTTGTTTACTGTCAGTGACACAGTACACTTGCAATACATGGATTTATGAAGCGTAACTTTTGTATACTAGCGCAGCTAATAGCTAGCAGTGCTACAGTTGAACAGGTGTAATATACAGCTTTACGTTTGAACGATGTCTTCGTAATCAGTGTTGCCGTATAGGCATGACATTCATGTACAAACTTGAAATCGATGTGGATGCCTGTGTCATTTTTGTGGATGATGATGTTCTTGTAGCAGTAGGCAGGGATTTTGTCTGTTGTTGACGGGACGTTAAATGCAAGAACTAACTAATCAACTGGTGTGGTTATAATTATAATTATAGTGGTATCTAATGATTGCCCGGATAATTACACAGTCGGCTTCGTTACCATTCTGTCAGCCTGTCACAACAGTGGCTTGCGTAGTAATAATGGCTGTTCTCTCTAAGCGCCTTAAGCCAGTGGTTATTGGGCGATTCAGTGAAGCTCGTTTGCACGAGTAATGTTCTTTGTAATCTTTTGCGCAAGAAGTCGCGAGAGGTCGCAGCGTCACTTCCGGGCCGATTTCTGTGTAGGCGTTGCTTCACGCTGTGTATAACAATGGAAGCTGAACCTGGAATTGCAAAGCAGTACAAACGCCACCACTGTTGCAGTTGCAAAAATTACCGTGGAAAGGGGAGGGAGGGTGGAAAAAAAGTGTCTTTGTGTCGTTTTTTGGCTGACCAGGAGATCGCGAGTTCGTGAAAAAAATGCATTGGGGGGCATCCTATAGCACGAGCAACGAGTTATTGCTTGTTGCCAGACACATTCTGACTACGGGCCTCCAAAAATGCCTGTAAAGTTGGCAGTGTAAAATTCGCAAATTCACTGTCACCGCCTTCCATTGTGAAGAAAGTACGCACCGGAAGTAAAAGCAGCCAAGGGACTTAAGCGATGCCGGGCAAAAGTCAAGGGAGTTAACAAATAGCGCACAGCATGATTGCTTCCTCTATTTATGTCTGCCTGTCGCTGTGTGTGTGTCTTTTTGTGTCTCTCTGTTTCTGTCTTTCTGTGTATGTGTCACTCTCTGTCTCTCTTTGTCTCTGCTTTTGTACCTTCCCCGAAGATTTTGGCCTAGTGGAAAAGATAGCCTACATTCATGAATTTAACCGAGGACGCAGATAGTTCTCAAAACCAAACTGTGGAGTGTTTCCATCTGCAGGCTTTGTGTAACTGTTCTAAAGTAAATCTGAAACAAGAACTGATAATTCATGATTGGCGGCATTCTAAAACAAGATCCAAACTGTCATATAGAAGCCCCAGAACCAAAAAACAAGGGAGTTAATTGGCGCTCGAAATACGTAACACTGAGTACAACAGCTTAGAACAAAGACCTGAGTACAAAAACAGTTGCGACGGTAACTCTCACCTGCATGCATGGTTCGTCCTGATGTGACCCTGTGCAGGTGACAGGACGAAATGCAAGAACCTGTATCCTCTGTCTGTCTGTCTGTCTCCCACCACCTCCCATCTCTCTGTATGCGTGCTTGCTTGCGCTCATGCGTGTGTCACAGTATGTGAACGCAAATGGGTGCGTGAATGTCTGTTTTGTCGTTGTGGTATTCTGTGAATCCCACTGAACCGTGCAAATGGTTAAAAAATGAGTCCAGTGATTTTTGAGGTGTGACTCTTGATAAAGGAGATAATACCGGATGGCGGCCTGTTCGTTATGTGCTCTGTATATCACAGCTAATGCGTGGGCTAACGGGTACCTGTGTGCTACCCGATTTTGCTCACCGTGTATGCATAAAGTTTGCTGATTACGTCGGTTGCTGATGGTAATTTGTCAATTTTGCTTTTGTCACCTTGCCATAATGGTAACATTGCGAAAGGCGGGAAACTGTTCATGGCGCAATTTCTGTAACGTGCAGCTGAACCTGGCTGACGTTGTGAATTGAATTTATCTGTGTTTATCTGTCGATGTAATCCATTTATGTAATAATTCATTGTTTCTGTGGGTTTATGCGTACATATTATTTCATGCAACCAAAACAACACACAAGACAAGAACACATTACAGATAATTACAGGATGGAACACATTCCAAGGAAAATTTAATATGGTTGATTATGTAGAGATTTATCATTTGGGTGTGATAACTGGCTGTGTCGCGTTCATAAAATTTACTTACAATTGTGCCCACAGTCGTTTCAGGAGAAGCAGAGGTGTATAATGTGTAATGCGGTTCCCCGAGTCTGTCAGTAATCAGCCGAGACCGAGTTCTTGTTCAAATTCTCAAGTGTTGGACTCGATAGAGACCACACATTCTACCCTAGCCATTGCACTGCGTGCTAAAAACACCTTTTTGGTTCGCTTGTTTAGATTTTTTAATGATTTAAAAAAAAAGACGGACTGAACTTTAGACGCCATAAAAAATATTTAAAAAAGAAGAAGAAGAAAACTGTTGGCTGAGAAGTCACTTCCCTTCTCGCAGTCCTCGTCTTCATCCCACAAAAACATTATTATAAAAATTAAAATAGTTCTAACACAAACACTGCCGCTGTAAGGTGCAAATGTGATATTTATTAGGCGAGGCCAGTTTCTTTAGCAAATAACAAGTGACGGAAAAACGAAAGAAGAAGAAGAAGACAGAAGTTATTATAAGTTTGTTTGCAGGTTTGAATAAGTAGAAAATGTTGGTTCGTGGATCCAGATTCACATACTAAAAGCAGACTTTTTCCCCCAAGCAACTGAAGCATTTCTATTTGGGGCTGTAACCGCCGGTAGTTGTGCGTCTGACACACCTGTAGAAATGTAGGCTACACGAAACTAAAGCGATCCCAGGAGCTGACCAAGGATGAGTCACAGCTTGTGCTGTGGCAACCATCACATAGGCAACCCGACACTTTGCTGTTATCAGACAACGAGTATATATTGAATCAGATCGCCAGGCAGGGTCCTAATAATGCTGTCATTACGACTGCCAATTCATCGACAACAGAACCAGATGAATCGCCGCGTTGTTACATTTCCTTAGTGTAATTATTATGATTGTTTATGTGTGTGCGGAACTTTACTTCAATGTGATATTGCTGAAACGTTGCAAATCCATCCGATTTTCTCTCGAATAGTTCTGTATTCTTCAGCATCCGATCCTGTCCTGAATGTTATTGCTTGTAGGACACATTGTTGGAGGCTCTTCACATTGTCGAGTTGTCTTGTTGTTGTCTATTTATGAGCAGTGTGCTTTGTAAATTTCCATAAAATTGTTACAGCTGTGTGCGTTGCTGGCATGATTTAGAATGAGATTGTCATGTGCTTGTTGTTTGGAATTACTTTGTGAAAGTCTTCCGTGCATGCGTGCGTGCGTGCGTGCGTGCGTGCGTGCGTGCGTGTGTGTGTGTGTGTGTGTGTGTGTGTGTGTGTGTGTGTGTGTGTGTGTGTGTGTGTGTGTGTGTGTGTGTTTGTGTGTGTGTGTGTGCGCGCGCGCCTGCGTGCGCGTGTGTGTGCGCGCGTGCGTGACCGTGCGCATGTGTATGAGTGCTAGTGAGTGATGTGTGGATATGACCGAGAGGATGTTTTGTGCGTGCGTGTGCGTGCGTGTGTGCGAGCGTGTGTGTGTGAGTGTGTGTGTGTGTGTGTGTGTGTGTGTGTGTGTGTGTGTGTGTGTGTGTGTGTGAGAGAGAGAGAGAGAGAGAGAGAGAGAGGGTTATTGTGTACTGTCCCACGTGACTATTAGTATTATTACATGTACAGATGAAGAGGGTCACGACCTTCTCCTAGAGGACGTTATCCTGAGCACGTCACGCGAACGCCCCACTTGTCTCCTGGCTCCCCGCGCTGGCTGGGTGCTTCATCTGCACTCAACCGGCTGCCCGCCTATACACTCCCCACCTGCCGCCAAAACCCACTTCTCTTCCTGTCAGCCATAGGCCGCTCACTGTGAGCCGGTTTGGCCTAGCGGTAAGGCGTTAGGCTGGTAAGCAGAGGGACCTCTGTTCGAATCTGCTTCGGCTCTCCTTTCTCTTCACATGTTGTGTTCTGTGGACACTGTCTAGTGCCTTTGTCCCTCACAGTTAGGAAACATTAAAATGGCTCTCGTCGCTGCCCACCTTAACGCAGAAGTTAATTTTGATGGTGACAGCGTAGCGATAGGTATGTAATCTCCCTCTCCCCCTACCTCCATACCCCCTCCCCTCTTCTCCCCGTCCCTAATAAGCCTTATGGTTTCTGTGGACGTTAAGCACCATGTTTACATACACTCACTGTGAAGCCGCCTGGATGGGAGTAGAACACTTGGGCCTCACAAAGAATTACTGCCAGGCACATGCTGAATAGACAGAAAAATCCGATTTCATTGGCACACTTTCAGTTAGTTTTTAGTTGTTGTTGTTGTTTTGTTTTTTTTTGTTTTTTTTTTGGGGTGGGGGGGGGTTGGGGGTTGGGGGGGGTAAAAACTACGTATGCTTTAGGTGTCTCACAAGTGTTGTGAGTTGGACATGTAATATAAACGAATTAAAACAAAGGCAGAACTGAAACTTTTGGATACATTTTGTATTAGTATTCTTACGCGTCTCTTGAGAGACACGTAAATACACTAATTAAAACATTTTGTTTCGACTTTTTGCTTTGGTTTTCTCTGAAAATGACGCCGCTAATCATAACTATGACGATGACACTAATAACTATGTGGAATTCGCACGACCTGTATGTTAGTTAGTAGTTGGATTTTAACGACTTGTTAACCAAACAGGGCCATCTGCAGACGAGGCTAATTCTGTCCGTACACAGCCACAAAGACACAGGCCTGCAGAAGACGGCACACCGTTTACACCCACGCACAGCCAACTCGATGACAGGGCAATAAGTCACAACGCCATAACTTTACATGGCAAAGGCGTTCATGACCAGAGCCATAATAATGACATTCATAGCGACATTACGCAGCCGGCGAAATATGTTTTATTTTTTGTCTGTTCACAGCAAGGTGATATTTGTGTGTGTGTGTGTGTGTGTGTGTGGTGGTTGGGGGGGGGGGGGGGGGGGGGGGAGCGCAGCCGGCGCATAGCAGTGAAAGGCCATTGGGAAGCTAAAACACCAGTTATCTTTCATTGTTTGGTTAATATCGAGAGAAGATAAAGATGAAAAACCTGCTTCTTATGTTTTTGCACTTGAACGCATTTTGACTTTGGCTTTTTCTTTTGTTCTTAACAGGACAAAAAGCTCCTATTGCACCATTGGTAAAAAAAGTTCATAGAAATAATTATTCTAATACATGCAAGTTCACACACACACACACACACACACACACACACACACACACACACACACACACACACACACACACACACACACACACACACACACACACACACAGAGAAACACACACACTCATAAAATACTACCAGTTAAAGAAGAAGCAAAAAACAAAAAACAACAACAGAGAAATTTAACCCTTTCATTACCGGCAATTTTGCTTTTTATATTTGAAAACGTGTTTTTGTTCAGGTTTTGTTTACAGAGCATACATTGCATCATGGGTAAAGACATAAATACATACGAAGTTTAACATACATTAAATAATGTGGCGATAAGAGCATTCTTCTACGCCTGCAAAGAAAAATGTGATTACGTTTAAGTTCTAACGTCAGGTTTTAGTGCAGTTTGCTTCCAAGAACACTCTCAGATAAACCGTAAGCTGTACCAAACGGCTGCATTTGAGAAACGCTGTCGTAAGACTTCATACAAAGCTGGAATTCAAGCAGGAAGCGGCACAGCGCCATACAAACAGATGGAATTCTCTTTGCCAATGACTTCATAATTATGACGTCCTAAGGGCAGGAAAAGGGGTTAATGATTTTCTTTTTTCCTGATTCCTTCTTTTATGGAGGTATGTAGCACAGTCTGTTTTTCTTTTCTTTTCGGGAGTCGAACTGGGGTGTGTGTAATCGTTTTCAGTTACAGCTGCAGAGCATGCCACATTCTGCCTTCGAGGGCCGACCTGGTGTGAGCTGCTTTCCCGGGCCCAAACAATGGTTTATCTGCGACCGCTCGGGATTTGTGACTTGCGCACGTGTGTTCATGCATACGGCTGCTCACAGGGGCTGCAGGAACACCATAAGAGTCTGCATTGACAGTTGGGGAGAAAACCACACCAGAGAGTGTTCATGCGGCATCAGAATCAGGCCTGATTCAGACACTGACACAACTGCAGAACCCAGTACCAGCAGTACTCATTCCTGCCGAGAACCATCAGAGACTGGTTTGACCTGCCCCAGGAAGTCATTGAGGCCAAGGCCATCAACACATTTGTGTCAAGGGCCCCAGACTGAAGTAATCAATTTTTGTTTTTTTGCGCTGCTGACGTAAAGTGACAAAATAATCGACACGATGATTGCGGTCGCTTCACAGGAAGAAGCAGAAGAAGAACTGAACTAAATCCCCGCTCCAAGCACTAAGGACACGACATTTACGCTAGTCAGTCCTTTTTCAAAGCAACGAACAAACAGTTACTTTAATCGATCACGAGGTAATTATTTTACTCGAATGCCAGGTACGAGACGCATACATAGCTTTTCCTCCGTTGTTTTCAGGTACAGTTAGATGTTGGATGTTTTGGAAAAGGGAATCAATACCGATATTTCCCGAATTGTCTTGTCGTATCCGATTGAAAGGCATGAATGCTTAAGATGTGCTGAACATCGTTCTAGTTTACACAGTTGTATGATGATGATGATGATGATGATGATGATGATACGAGACTGAGATAGTGTTGTGCCACTGACAGGACAGCCTCACATCACTGTACAATAAATAGTCTAGAAACAAAAAGTTATTACATGACTGGCTTGTGTCGGCCTATCATCAGATTGACAAGGTGATAATCATTAGGTTCGTACGCACGCACGCACGCACGCACGCACGCACGCACGCACGCACATACAGACGCGCGCATAATAAATATATAATTTCATGCAATAAAACAGATATAGTTGTATATGTTCCACACAATATTGCGTTTTAGACTAACTTTTAAGCTTTAAAGTTGGAACTGGACATATAAGCACGTAAGGATAATATCCCAGTAAACATGCCGGATCAGATCCGGAAGCGTTTTAGGTACGGCCAGTTTTGGCCGTTACGGCCAGGGTGCAGCCATAATCGGGCCGGATCGTAAATGCCGGATCCGACTTTTCTCATCCATTTCAGTTCCGCTTTTCTTACGCAAAACCGACCCTGATCCGATCTGGATGGCCTGGTCAGGGTTTGGCCAAACACATTTGGTCTGGAAGCAAGCTGTTGTGCAGGTATCATCTGGCCAGGTTCCTGGTAGGACGCAACCGGCCCGCTACCAGTTTCCCACTTTCAGACTTGGTTCCGTTCTTCCATAGACTTCCAGGATAATACTGTACAAAACCAGCCCGGATCCTGTTTAGTTCTGGCTGATTGTGTCAGCTTTTGGCCAAACGGATCCGGTCCGGAAGCATGCCGGTGTGCAAGAATCATCCAGCCCGCTCAGTTGTGGCCAGTGCTTCCCAGCCGATCCGGACCGGATGCGAATCGGATCCGGCATACTTACTGGGATAATTGTCTGCTGTCTTAGAAAGGAAAGACGAATGATATATCAATGAACAGATCAGATACGCGCACCAACGCCCGTAAATCAAATGAGTCCGAGTAGAGGCACGCTCTGAGACATAGATGAACACGGATATGAAACCAGCACCAAGGTAAATCGAACTCTAATGCAGAGATAGGACAAACACAGGCATGAGGCTAATGATAAATCAAACTCTAATACAGAAATAGGACAGCACTGGTATGAAACCAAGACCATGGTAAATCAAACTCTAATACAGAAATAGGACAGCACTGGTATGAAA
Source organism: Alviniconcha strummeri (assembly GCA_963584105.1). Taxonomy (NCBI): domain Eukaryota; kingdom Metazoa; phylum Mollusca; class Gastropoda; family Provannidae; genus Alviniconcha; species Alviniconcha strummeri. Next base: position 3,300,096 of record OY757544.1, read on the forward strand.
CCAAGACCATGCTAAATCAAACTCTAATACAGAAATAGGACAGCACTGGTATGAAACCAAGACCATGGTAAATCAAACTCTAATACAGAAATAGGACAGCACTGGTATGAAACCAAGACCATGGTAAATCAAACTCTAATACAGAAATAGGACAGCACTGGTATGAAACCAAGACCATGCTAAATCAAACTCTAATACAGAAATAGGACAGCACTGGTATGAAACCAAGACCATGCTAAATCAAACTCTAATACAGAAATAGGACAGCACTGGTATGAAACCAAGACCATGATAAATCAAACTCTAATACAGAAATAGGAGAGCACTGGTATGAAACCAAGACCATGCTAAATCAAACTCTAATACTGAAATAGGACGAAGAAGGGTATGAAGCCAACAGCATGATAAATCAAGAATGATAACTCCGAAGAGAACCAAACAGCTTTCTCAAAGCAAACAAAACAAAACAAAAAACAAGAGAGAAAGAGAGAGAGAGAGAGAGAGAGAGAGAGAGAGAGAGAGAGAGAGAGAGAGAGAGAGAGAGAGAGAGAGAGAGAGAGAGAGAGAGAAATTCTTGGGAAACTGAAATAAAACGAGTGATTAAAACAGATAATAAGCATGGAAATCGACATGGATAAATATTTACGCAGATCTATATGAACATGAATTTAAAGCTGGACTATAAAACAATTAAATCAACCCAATTTATCGTTTCTCACCCACCCACTCACTCACCCAGTCGTTCAATCGCATCAAAATCAATCAATCAATCAATCAGTTAACCAGTCGAGATTTTTACACGCATTTTTAACCAGCTTTGTGCTATGACCTCGTTGCCCACTTAAGGCGGAAAGTTAAATAACAGTAAAACTGGTGCACATTTTAACTTCTCGAAAACACACAGCATGCGCAATAGGTACAATGATTACTGTGTAACAACCACCGTGGACTGAAGTCAGTATTGACGTGATCGGTATTGATTTCAATGGCCGTTGGGTGTTACGGGGTAATCATTGTACCTATTCTGCATGCTGTATGCTTTCAAGAAGTTAAAGTGTCCGTTAATTCGGCTATGTCAGCAAAGTCAAAGAATGCCGAAATGTGCCTAATTAGTTAGAGGTGAGTATGACGGAGATAAACTTGAGAAGAAGTGATGCGTGGCGAATGAGATATGCTGCCTGAAGTAGTTCACTACTTAATGCATAACACCCAATCAACCATGAAGGTAGGGCGAAAAAGAATACATCTAATCACAGGTAAAAAGAGTGCATCAAATCACAGGTATAAAGAGTACATCAAATCACAGGCAAGGAGTGCATCAAATCACAGACAGAAAGTGCATCAAATCACAAAGAGTACATCAAAACACAGGCAAAGAGTACATCAAAGCACAGGCAAAGAGTACATTAAATCACAGGCAAAGGGTATCACAGGCAGAGTACATCAAATCACAGGCAAAGAGTGCATCAAACCACAGGCAAAGAGTGCACAAAATCACAGGCAGAGTACAAGTCACAGGCAGGGTGTGCATAAAGTCACAGGCAAAAGGTGTATCAAATCACAGGCAAAAACTGCATGAAATCACAGGTAAAAAGTCTGCTCCACTCACCAGTACTCGTGCTGAATTATGTTTGAAGAAAACTGCGTCAAAATGAAGTTGAATGAACTCGGAAAGCATGAACTTGAAAAGCGGAATTCTGGTCAGTGGGCGAAGCATGCAAAGCTGCATTCTGACCTGATTGAAGCGCATAGGAGGGAACCTTTGATGTCACGGGTTCTTCAGAATAAGGGACCATAATTTCTGCATCCGAAGTTCTCCAACGCGGGGACAATTAAGTAATATTTATACCATGATCATTTGCCCAGAAGAAGAAAATGGAGCTAACAGGGCTGGTTCTGGCATGCCAACGGATTGATCACACATAGGGTTGGAATCATGCTTTGTTCATTTTTTACACCGAAGATTGTATCACAGAGGGCGAAAGCCGCAGATTATCTGGCTTCTAGAGTGCGTTCTTTGGACTTCCTCTGACAGTCATCGTGATGTGGCAATATTTTCATTATCTCCTTGCTGAGTCACACCAGCCAGCTACATCTGCTTTGGACCGACAACCACCTCACCAGCAACACTTTCCTATTCACCGAGACAATTTCGTGAAACTCAAAGAAGAAGAAGAAGAAGAAGAAGAAGAAGAAGAAGAAGAAGAAAGGCCACCTGTCAACCGGAAGTCGACAGTCCTTGCATTCTGGTTCCTTTGTTAGAAGCCTGCAAAGTAACAATTTTAGACAGCAGTTGGTTAGCTCTTGGATTCTTAGACAGTAATGCTTAACAACTTCAAGAAAACTGTCTACAACCGACGTCAGTATAATACCCCGACCCATTGCGTCTTTTCTCGTTCAATTCAAGATGATATCGAGCGCTAGGGACAGCACATATGCGCCTCATCCAGTCTCTCGCCCCCCCCCCCCCCCCCGCCCCCCAGTGGTGCTTTTATTTGAAACAGTTCCAAAGTTCGTCTGAGTGACGATGAAAGGTTTCGTCCTTTCAAGGCAGATTGTGATGCGCTTGTGTTGTACCCGCAGGTATAGTGTCTCAAGTTCCTCAACATTACGTGTCTTCTGAGACGCGAGACACTTGTGGTGATTGCATGCTACTCCCGCCAGATCATCAGCTCGTTCATTTCCTTTGACATTTCTTGTACTTGTATGTTTTGATAAAAATCGTCAAAGAACTGACAACGAGAGGGTTAAAGCTTAGTTAAAAGAAAAAGAAAACGGATAAGTAGGATGAAGAGGGACAATTATAAGCTACTCTATCTAACTGCAACACTGGTTCCCAGTCACTTGAAGCAAATAATGTGAGAGTGGTTCCCAACTGGTATCTGTTTGGTCAATTACGGGGTGCGAAAGATGCTGTCAGTCGTTTCTTGTATAATGAATATAAGCTAAACGATATCACGCCTAATCTAACGGGGTCGCAGACAGTGCAACGCGCCCCAGACGGGTCATCGCTGTTTGGGTGGTGAAGATTCACGTTTGTTACATCGGGTTTGCATAGCGGCTTTTCTATGTATTTGTTAGATCGAATTTGAGTAACTTATGTATTTGTTAGATGGAGTCTTATCTATGTATCTGTTAGATGGGGTCTGTGTAGCTTATCTATGTATCTGTAAGATGGGGTCTGTGTAGCTTATCTATGTATCTGTTAGATGGGGTCTGTGTAGCTTATCTACGTACTTTCTTCCTCCAGGTACTAAACGGGTCACTGTGCCCCTGTGGGTGGTGTTGGCATGTTTTCGAGCCACCGGCCCCTCGCTCTTGTCTCATGGGATAGCTGAGTGGCCCGGTTAGAGCGTCGGACTCGTGACTGAAAGATCCCGGGTACATGCAGGAGCGGCGGGAGAATTTTCTTCTCCAGGGTCAACTTTCTGTGCTGACTCTTATTCCAGTATCCGTTCCACCCCCGTGTGGAACGCAGCACGCAAAAGATGCCGGTCATTCTGCCAAAAGTGCAGGTGGCAGCTTACAGCTAAACACGCATACACCTTACGTATGTGGCTTTGCATGAAGTGACATGTTGCATGGTTGTATGCTGTACACAGAACGCCGCGCCGAGACAGCAGCAGTTTCATGTGGCATCAGCCAT
>OY757544.1:3309406-3316906 GCA_963584105.1 Alviniconcha strummeri
ATGTGTTTGTGATTGTTTTGGTAAACACAAGTGGCGGTATTTAGGTAATGAAGTGGTCAGTCTCGCGGAAGTGGTAAAAAAGGTAGGATGAGTTCACAGCCTGTAGGAACAACTCTGGCTTCACGCGCAGCAAGACAATCACCAAAAGCTTACTCAGAAATTATCTCCTGGGTGCAACTCTTTTTATATTTTTTACCTCTTCTCTATACCAGAGCTGCATATGTCCACCCTTTACTGTGGATCGAAATGTTGGCGCATGACAGAGTACATGCCCAGGCTGTCTGCGTTCCATACTGCCTCCAAAGGATCCTCTGGAAACACCCTCCCCCGAAACACACACACACACACACACACACACACACACACACACACACACACACACACACACACACACACACACACACACACACACACACACACACACACGCCAAAACAACAGCAACAACAACAACAAACCCAACAACAACAACAATAAAAAAAAATACAGCAACAAGGAACACCTCGACGGGAGCAACCCAGGAAGACAAGCGCTCCTTGGTCACAAGAAGGCGCTGGAGACCGATCAGCCACGTGCTCCAGAAGGAAGGCGACTCCTCACAAGAACTGAAATCCGCTGGCCACTTGAATGGAAGAGGGGAAGATGGTGACCCAAAACAACACAGCGCAGAACAGCAGAGGCGAAGCTGAAAGATACTGGCCACAGCTGGAACACCATCGACTGCATGGCCAAAGACACGACGGCGTGCAGACACTTCGTTGCTGCTCTAAACGGGGCGGGGGGCGGGGGGGGGGGGGGGGTGAGGAAGGGGCTCAGTGGCTGCCACGAGTTACATGGTTGCGGAGGGCTCACTGTGCAGCTCAGGTAGTTCAACATCACACTAAATAACTGGCTGCTTAATTAATCAGGTGGCTAAGTAATGATAGCGTACACCACAGAGGGCTTTTTATGGAATATCTCTACTCAGATAATATAGAAGACAGTTCGCGAGAGTCGTTCAAGTTTATTAATAGTCGTGGTTCGGCGGGTCGCTGCAGTAAAAATGCTGATAACCTGACGCTACAGACTCTTGGAAAAGGAAAGTAACACAAGAAAACTGAAGCTGACTTTGAATAGTGTCACGGTTTTCCACGGCAAGAAATCCGAAACACCTTTTACAACAAACCCTACAACTTAGGAAGAACTGGTGATGGCAGTCGTAGAGATAAGGATGGGACACGATGGTATGGGAATATTTGACAAGCACGTCCTTGAATGCAAGAACACGACCATTAGTATTAGTCTAGCTACCATCGATTTTAGTTCAGGCGGCTGAAGAAGCTTAGTGATTAGGTGCGATGTCTTGGTGGTCGAGTCTGGAGACTAGCTGTGGGCAAGGGGCAAGTGTGCTATCGCAGCTGAAACTAATGTCGAACAAAATCATCAACAACATCGCGCTTGTGTTTTGATTCACTGCTCTCTCTCTCTCTTTCTCTCTCTACGTCACTCCCAGCCCCCACCCCCCCCACCCCCCCAACCCCCGTCTCCCTCTCTCTCTCTCTAGTCTCTCCGTCACTCCCAACCCCCCGTCTCTCTCTCTCTGTTTCTCTCTCTGTCTCTCTCTCTCCCCGTCTCTTTTTCCCCCTTCTCTCCCTTCCTACGTGTCCTGTCTGTCTGTCTCCCCCCTTTCTCTCTCTATACCAATGTCTGTCTCCTCCCTCTCTCTGAGCATCTCTGTCTCCCTCTGTGTGTGTGTCCTTGACTGTTTGTTTCCCTCTGTCAGTTTGTCAGTCCCCCCCCCCCCTTTTCCCCTCTCTGTGTGTCCTTGTCTGTCTCCCTCTCTCGCTCTATCTGTCCTTGTATCTGTCTACCTCTCATTTCCCGTCTCTGTGCCTATTTTTGTCATTTCATTGTCCCCGCCTGTATGTTTGTCCTCATCCCTCTTTTTCTGTGTCCGTCTCTGTCTGTGTGTCCTTGTCTGTCTCCCTCTCTTGCTCTATCGGTCCTTGTATCTGTCTACCTATGTGCTATTTTTGTCATTTCATTGTCCCCGCTGTATGTTTGTCCTCATCCCTCTTTTTCTGTGTCCGTCTCTGTCTGTGTGTCCTTGTCTGTCTCCCTCTCTTGCTCTATCTGTCCTTGTATCTGTCTACCTATGTGCCTATTTTTGTCATTTCATTGTCCCCGCCAGTATGTTTGTCCTCATCCCTCTTTTTCAGTGTCCGTCTCTGTCTGCCTCTCCCTTTCTTTCTCTCTGTATCTCTGTCTGACTGTCCGTCTCCCCATCTTCTTCTTTGTATGTCTCTGTCTCTCTCTTTTCCTGTCACTGTCTGAGTGTCCATCTGTTTCTGTTCCTTTCTTTGACTCTGTCTATATGTCTGTCTGTCTGCCTGCCTGCCTGCCTGCCTGTCTGTCTGTCTGTCTGTCTGTCTCACACAGACACACACACACACACACACACACACACACACACACACACACACACACACACACACAAACACACAAACATGCGCGCACGAACACACACACACACACACACACACACACACACACACACACACACACACACACACACACACACACACTCGTAACCACACACACTCACACAAACACACCGTCTTACAGAGAGGCAGAAATCGAAGGATAAAGAAAGGGCGACGGAGGGACTAAATTTCACCACCAGGTCTATCTGTGAAGACCAGTTGAATGTGATCAGTGGAGTGGACAAGGGGAAATGTGAAGTGTCAAGACCGACTAAGCTCATCTTTCCGCTGCACTAGACACTACTGTGTAAGAGAGTATTGCGGGAAAATCGATGACTGGACCAATGCACCGCAACTACGCATAATCCAGTCGTTTTTTTCCACCCCAAGATCTTAGTTCTTGTACTCAAGTACGTTTGCGAGCGCGCGCGCGCGTGTGTGTGCGTCTTTCTCTGTGTGTGCATGTATGTATGGTAGGCAGAAGCCAGAGAGAGAGAGAGAGAGAGAGGAGAGAGAGAGAGAGAGAGAGAGAGAGAGAGAGAGAGAGAGAGAGAGAGAGAGATTTCGAACTCGAAAACTTTAATACTCAAGGGATAGTAGCGTTAGGTCCATTTGGACATATCTAACAGCAAGTCTTTGCTATACTACAAACACAAATAAACACGACAATGCCACAAACAAATATTATAAGCACGATTAAGCAATTTATTAATGCAGTTTCACAGTTCCTACAAATGTGCAGAAACAGAATTAAATGTCTTTCACGGGCATACATGTATACATCACTCAAATGTTTAGGCAAACGTGTAATTTAACCAAATCCGTCCAAATTTGACGAAAGGTTATTCTCAGACATATATTTGTGCAGACTGCGTTTTAAACACGGAAACGAAATACATGATTTTATATTTTGAAGCAGGAGTTCCAGAGGGACGCTCCACCGACGGATATACTAGTTTTAAAATAAGTCAAGCCTTGGTCTTGACACGTAGAGGTTATTCCTGGAGTTAGTGTAGTGAGACTGGTGACTAATAAAGAGTTGTGCCAGGAATTATTCAGAACTTCATTCATAAATATTCCTTTACTGTAAGCGAACTGTTGCGGTAGGTTTAAAATTCCAAGCGCACTCATCTTTTGCTCTGTAGGTAGGGAAGGATCAGAAGGATTAATTTGCCTGCCCTTCGATGTAGTGAGTTCAAGTTTTTTAAAGTGTACTTCGCCACAGCCATTCCCACACTACTGACGCCGTAGTCAACGTGAGCTCAGTTTTATGTGAGCATTGTAGAAGAGTTTTATGGTATCGGTGTTGATGATATGTTGCAAGTGAGAAAGAAAAAAACAGTTGTTTTCTGACATGCTTTTTTGCATATGTGTTCGATCTGGGCTTGCCATCGGAATTTGTTGTCAACAATGAGACCTAGTAGGCAATGTTCAGTTATTTTCAATATTCTGACCATCCGCTGACAGTCTCATTGAGTCTGAGAGATGGTGCTTTTGTCGTGTAGTAATTGTCATTGATTTTGTTTTCACAGGATTAATGAGAGAGAGAGAGAGAGAGAGAGAGAGAGAGAGAGAGAGAGAGAGAGAGAGAGAGAGAGAGAGAGAGAGAGAGAGAGAGAGAGAGAGAGAGAGAGAGAGAGAGAGAGAGAGAGAGAGCCTTGCGCTCTTTTGAGGAGAAGCGCAGAGGAGTATTCATTATTATTACTGAAGGGTAAGCGGGCATGTTGTGGAGAACAGTAAGTGTGTGGCTATAACAAGGACGGATCCAGTTCTCCAGCACTGAATTTACAGACTACATGCAATCTTTCAGTTCACACAGTTACCACACAGTAAACAGATACGCAGATCCCCATTTAGACCCTTGTGCCCCAACACTGATTCTTGACAGTGAACTGCCAGTCGATAGAAGAGGCCATTTCAGGGCGAAACACAATTGAAGTCATCAAATTACAAGTCAATATTTGTTTCAGTTGTGAACACAACATGGAGCTGGCCAGTTGTGAACACGACGCAGAGGTCACATGAGGGCTGATAGTTGTAAACACAACACAGGGGTCACACGTTGGTTGACAGTGAACACGACACAGGGTTCATATGTGGGCTGACAGTGAACACAACATAGGGGTCATACATAGACTGACACTGAACACAATATAGGATCACACGTGTTCTGACAGTAAACACGTTACATGGATCACACATGGTCTGGCAGTGAACATGACACAGGGGTTACACGTTGGCTGACAGTGAACACGACAGAAGCGACAGTGAACATGACAGAAGGGTCACACATGGGCTGCCAGTGAACACAACACAAGGGTCACACATGAGCTGACAGTGAACACAACACAAGGGTCACACATGGGCTGCCAGTGAACACAACACAAGGGTCACACATGGGCTGCCAGTGAACACAACACAAGGGTCACACATGAGCTGACAGTGAACACAACACAAGGGTAACAGGTGGGCTGACAGTGAACACAACACAAGGGTCACGTGTGGGCTGACAGTGAACACAAGGACCACAAATAAGCTGACAGTGAACACAACATAAGGGGTCACTTTATACCCTACAAGGACGAGGTGTGCAGCATTGTCGCCATTGTAAAATAAGATGGACTATAAGTAGTGGGCTGACATTGAGCACCACACAAGCGACAGTGAATACGAGACAGGGGTCACGTGGGCTGACAGTGAACACAACACAGGGGTCACGTGGGCTGACAGTGAACACGACACATGGGTCACACGTGCGCTGACAGTGAACACAACACAAGTGGTCATACATGAGCTGACGGGTAACACGACACAAGGGTCGCACATGGGCTGACAGTGAGTCACATCGGCTGACAGTGAACACGACACAAGCGACAGCGAATACAAGGGTCACACGTGGGCTGACAGTGAACACGACACAAGGGTCACACGTGGGCTGACAGTGAACACAACATAGGGTTCACACGTGGGCTGACAATGAACACAACATAGGGATCACACATGGGCTGACAGTGAACATAACATTGTGGTCACACGTGGGCTGACAGTGAACACAACACAAGGGTCACACGTGGGCTGACAGTGAACATAACATTGGGGTCACATAACTCCTTACAACAGACGAGGTGTGCAGCATTGTTGCCATTGTAGCATACGATCGACTGTCAGTAATTACGAAGCAGCCAAACGCACGGTGAAGAACGATGCAGAAGATGCTAATGATGGAGAATATGGAAAGTGATGAGGGACCAGAAGGAAGTGAAGACGGCGGCAAGCATATAAATATCAGTCTACACGCGCGAACAACTACAGGGACAGAAATCCACCAGAATGCTACGGTGCTGTGTCAGTAACACAATAAGCCTCATGTCCATTATGCTGCAATCTAAATCACAATCCGATAGTCATCTTCAGCAGCGAACAGCTTGTCGGCTAAGCCCGAAACCGAAGTTACCGCCAAATCGTCCCCAGGCGATAGTCATTTATCAGTACACGTCTGGACCTGGCCATTAGCCAAACGTGTCCACGTCTCCCGTCCATTGTACTGCGCCGTCAGGCCTGCAAACAGTCCCCACACACCGCCGGAACCAGACACCCTATCCTAGCTACCGACATTGTCCTCCAACTCTGTTGGTGGTCATTGTCTCGTGTTAGACACAGACAGAACGTTCATACTCTAGACCGTCTTCCGAACATCGTCGACACCATTAACATTTATGCACATCACCTGTTCAAAAAAAATCAAAAACAAAAAATCATGTCCACCATCTGGTGTCCGATGTGCATACCATTCACACCTTTTCGTGTCCTTAACTTTCGTAGCCATCACTTGTTTTGTCCCACATACATATTCACGCCTTTTCGTGTCCATCATCAGGACAGACAAACACGTTAAAACCTTGCCGTGTCCATGCTCTCTTAACTGCCACTCAGTGTTGTCTATGCCTTGATGTACCTCTTGTCTGCTGTTTCCTATTACTCAGTGTTGTCCATACCTAGATGTGTCTTGTGTCTACGATCTCTTGCCACTCAGTGTTGTGCACACTTTGACGTGTCTAGTGTGCATTGTTTCCTGTCATTCAGTGTAGTCCACACCTTGATGTCTTGTGTCCACTGTTTCCTGTCACCCAGTACTGTCCATACTTTGATGTGTCTTGTGTCCACTGTTTCCTATCACCCAGTACTGTCCACACTTTGATGTGTCTTGTGTCCACTGTTTCCTATCACCCAGTACTGTCCACACTTTGATGTGTCTTGTGTCCACTGTTTCCTATCACCCAGTACTGTCCACACTTTGATGTGTCTTGTGTCCACTGTTTCCTATCACCCAGTACTGTCCACACTTTGATGTGTCTTGTGTCCACTGTTTCATGTCACCCAGTACTGTCCACACTTTGATGTATCTTGTATCCACTGTTTCCTGTCACCCAGTACTGTCTACACTTTGATGTGTCTTGTATCCACTGTTTCATGTCACCCAGTACTGTCCACACTTTGATGTGTCTTGTGTCCACTGTTTCCTGACACCAGGTACTGTACACGCTTGCTGTGTCTTGTGTCCACGGGTTGTTGCCGGAGACAGACACTGTCTAAACACGCTGTTTCTCACCAATTGCCAGATTGCACACACCCTGTAATATCCCACATCTAGCCAGACACACAGAGGTTGTTCACATACTGTGATATCCCTCATCTAAGACAAACCCATAGTGTGTTCGTACCCTGTGATATCCCTCATCTTGCCAGACACACAGAGTTTGTTCACGTACTGTGATATCCCTCATCTACGACGGGCAGTTTGTTCTCACCTTGTGATATCAACTGCTGTGTCTTGCAAACGACGATTAGCACTCCCATGTGTGGACAATCTCTGAGTCCGGCAAATACGAGAGATACAAGAGAATGTGTCACATTATACTGTATTTCTCATATCGCGATCGCCAGACGCAACTATCGTTCCAGCCCTGTGGTATCTTTCATATCTTGCAAGATACAGCGAGCGTTCACGTTCTCTTGTATCTCTTGTATTTGCCGGACTCA
>OY757544.1:3321906-3336161 GCA_963584105.1 Alviniconcha strummeri
ATCTGTGAGGTCCATATCCTGATCCAACAAAACAGACAACTCTCCAGAATGTGCGATATCACAGAGATTCCCCGGGGTTTTCTTGACGTATCTATGAAACCCACAGTGCATTCCTCACAAAACCGGGATGTAATTGTTGTTGCAAGGCTGTAGCTCTGTGATCCCGTCGGAGCTCGCAAAGGGACGTGATTCACTGGAATCAGTAAAGCTCCTCCTGGCTAGACGCTTTGATGACGGATCGGTTTCATAGCAGTCCCCCCCCCCCACCACCACCATCACCCAAACCCGCCTTTCATAGCCCCCCAGCACCTCCTCCCCGCCCCTCACACACCACAACCCCCGATCGGCCATCATAGCCGCCCACGCCCACCCCCGGACCATCATTCATAGTCCACTCTCCCTAAGTAAACATGGTGCTTAACGTCCACAGAAACCATGAGGCTGATTAGGGACGGGGAGAAGGGTGGGGGGGGTATAGAGCTTGGAGAAGAGGGAGATTATATACCTACCTCTACACTGTCACCGTCCCTACCCCAGATCGGCCTTTTATAGTGCCCCCCCCCAACCCCCCCGAAACCCCCCACCAGACCCACCCCCCAGTCCCCCATCTGCCTTTCATAGTCATCCACCCCATCCCCACCCCACGCCGGCCTTTCATAGTTATCCACCCACATCACCATCCCACACCGGCCTTTTATAGTCACCCACCCTCATCCCCACCCCACACCAGCCTTTCATAGTTATCCACCCACATCACCATCCCACACCGGCCTTTTATAGTCATCCATCCCATCCCCACCCCACACTGGCCTTTATAGTCATCCACCCCAATCCCCAGTAAGTAAATAAGTAAACGGGGTGCTTAACGTCCATAGAAACCATAAGGCTTATATTAGGGACGGGGAGAAGGGGGAAGGGGGTATGGAGGTGGGGTGAGAGTGAGATTATATACCTATCGGTACACTGTCACCACCAGAATGACTTCTGCATTAAGGTGGGCAGCGATGAGAGCCATTTTAATGTTTCATTAATTGTGAGGGACAAAGTCACAAGACAGTGTCCACAAACCACAACTTGTAAAGAAAAAGGAGAACCGAAGCAGACTCGAACCGACATCCCTCTGCTTACCAGCCTTAAGCCCGTTCTTAATTGGGCGAATGTTTCTTCTCGAACCTAGTTGGAAGTATTCGGCGAAGCTAGTTGGTTCTTAATTAGGCGAACTTTTCTTCGCGAACCTAGTTGGAAGTATTCGTCGAAGCTATATTTGGGGTCCAAAAAGCTTCGCTGAACATGATCTGGGAGCATTCGCCCTATTGGACGATCATTGCTTCTGATTGGCTGAGAGCAGAGCTCTCCTGTAGATGAAGAAAAAACAAAAATAAAAATGGATGGCGGTGTCGCTAGGTTCTTCACTCGCTTCGAAGGGAATTTGTTTATTTGTTGACTTGTGGGAGGCGCAGCCTTGTCTCGGAGACCCAGAATGAGATAGTAGTTAGTTGAATTACTCTGTGAGGGATGATGAAAGTATATTGACTTGACCTGACTTGACTTTAGCCTACATTTTCGATCATGCTGTTTGCTGCGCGTCTGCCGCAAGTTTGGGTCGAAGCTTGCATATCTCATTACAAGCCAGTTGAGAATGAAGTAAAGTCTGGACTGTCCGAACCATATTCGGCGAACTAAAAGTTCAATTAAGAAACGAATCATAGTTCGTCGAAGTGTCCGAAGTATATTCGGCGAACAAACATTCGCCCAGTTAAGAAAGGGCTTTACGCCTTATCGCGAGGACAAACCAGCTCACCTCCCCCCTCCCCCCACCACAGACCGGCCTTCATAGTCCCCCACCCCCACCCCAGACCGGGCTATCATAGTCCCCCACCCCCACCCCAGACCGGCCTGTCATAGTCCCCCACTCCCATCCCCATCCCAGACCGGCCTGTCATAGTCCCCACCCCCCACCCCAGACAGGCCTGTCATAGTCCCCCACTCCCATCCCCATCCCAGACCGGCCTGTCATAGTCCCCCATCCCCATCCCAGACCGGCCTGTCATAGTCCCCACCCCACCCCAGACCGGCCTGTCATAGTCCCCCACTCCCATCCCCATCCCAGACCGGCCTGTCATAGTCCCCCACTCCCATCCCAATCCCAGACCGGCCTGTCATAGTCCCCCATCCCAGACCGGCCTGTCATAGTCCCCATCCCCATCCCAGACCGGCCTGTCATAGTCCCCACCCCCACCCCAGACCGGCCTGTCATAGTCCCCCACCCCCATCCCCATCCCAGACCGGCCTGTCATAGTCCCCCACCCCCAGACCGGCCTCTCGTAGTCATGATCGGCCTTTCATAGCTCCTCACCCCACCCCCAGACAGGCCTCTCGTAGTCATGATCGGCCTTTCATAGAGAAAAAAGAAGAAAGAAAAAAAAAAAAAAAAAGAAGAAGAAAAAAATAGAAGAAGCTGTCAGTGGCTAAAGGCTTACGGCTTAAGGCTGACAGATGGCTACATCGCTGACTGTGTGTGCTCTTTGTCCAAACTGGAGACAGCCAGAGCGGCATCATTGATCGTCCTTCTTTGTTAAAAGTGATACGAATGAGGCTCTTAAAGAGAGAGAGAGAGAGAGAGAGAGAGAGAGAGAGAGAGAGAGAGAGAGAGAGAGAGAGAGAGAGAGAGAGAGAGAGAGAGAGAGAGAGAGAGAGAGAGAGAGAGAGAATGAATGAATGAATGAATGAATGAATGAACTTTATTTTACGAGGGTAGTGGAGAAGACTCGAGGTCTTTTTACATCCATCCCTCGCCCACGAGGGAAACTACTATTAACTAATGATACAGTGAGATACAGTGTGTTGAGTACATGTACATTCATACAATTCATGTTGAAATATACACCAGTAAACCGAGAAACAAGTAGATAATGAGCAATTAAAAAATAATAATAATATATAAATAGCGAGAGAGAGAGAGAGAGAGAGAGAGAGAGAGAGAGAGAGAGAGAGAGAGAGAGAGAGAGAGAGAGAGAGAGAGAGAGAGAGAGAGAGATCCAATTCGGAAACTTTATTTTATAAGGATTGTAGTTTAGGTTCACTCAAAACCTAACAACTAGTCCTTGCTAATGGATTGAGAGAGAGAGAGAGAGAGAGAGAGAGAGAGAGAGAGAGAGAGAGAGAGAGAGAGAGAGAGAGAGAGAGAGAGAGAGTTTTTTTTGATTGATGGTTTAATACTCTTGTAGACTGACAGCCCATTGAGCATAGAGGAAATAATAAAGCAGTTGTTCCCAAAACGCGCGCGGTATGTACAGAGGAATGCATAGCATGGAAGCCATGCTATTTACAACAGTTCACACACAGGCTCCGTTTTCAGTCCGATAGTCCATGAATCACGATTTATTCATGGTGTAAACGAGTATCTTCCACGTAACACTCTGCCTGGTCGGTTTTGGCACGTGATGTCTGCCGTAGGTCGGCGTGGTCATGTCGCACAGCACAGGCACCTGCTTCCTTCATGGGTCACTGTCATAATGAATGTTGACCGTTAATTGTTTCTCTGGTCGTTGGTCTGGGGGTCAGACTCAGTTGCCGGAAAAAGTGGGGCCATGTCTTTGAATTACACAGCAGCAAGCACTGATATGAAGTTTCATGTTGTGCATCTGTTGTGGGTACCTCAGATGATCAACTTCTGGCCACCTTTCTACGTTGTCATAAATCAGCTTCGTTTTTTTGCCTTTGATTCCTAATGGAAACCAGTCTGTCACAGAACACTTGTCCCGGTCGTATTCAAAAATAGCGCCATCATTCATAGCATAGAACGAGTTCTTTCCATCCCTCTGGTCCATCACTATCTTCTTCACAACAGGTCGAGCAGCAGACGACACAACAGTACTCACATGTTCAGGAGCGAGCGTTGACAAATAATACTTCACTCCATCCGACTGATCGTCCCAAAACCGCTGAACGTCTTCTGGAACGGCCATTGTCTCAACTGCATCACAACACTGTTCTTGTGTTGCCGTATTATCTTCTCTGTGATCACAGTTGTCTACACTTCCATTGTGCTCCCCGTCTTCTAACTCCTCCGCCCTGTGGCTGGCATCCGGTGGGTGTGCATGGTTCTGAGAAGGGGGGCTGACAGACCGACTTGTGTTGCTGGCTTCCAAACCATCGTTGTTTGAGGAAAGGCTGGTTTGCTGCTCACTGTCCTGTTTACTCGCCTGTTCTTATTGTCTTGCCTTAATTCACACGCTTGGCGTCACGCCTGAGTTCACTTGGCGATTTCTTTCTGTAACGTGTAACACTTCTCACCGGTTCATGCTGGTCTTCTATGGCGCCTGTGTCTTCGTTGAACCTTACAATGAGTGTTGTCATTTTCCCCTTGCCGCGAATGTCCCAAGAAGTAAGCTGACAACTTTCACTCAGCGTTCGAAGCACCGTCTCTAAGGCAAGCGGCATACACATGTTGGATGCAACTGGCACTCGTAGTACGGAAATATGGAAATAATCCGAGAGCTGAAACTCTTTGCTGCTCGCTGGTAGCCAGGGGCAGGCAACTCCCCGAGAGAGAGAGAGAGAGAGAGAGAGAGAGAGAGAGAGAGAGAGAGAGAGAGAGAGAGAGAGAGAGAGAGAGAGAGAGAAACAGACAGAGACAGACAGACAGACAGACAGACAGAGCTAAGTGACACATTGTATGCTCAGTGTCAAAGCCAATATCGGATTCAGATACAACCAAGAGGGTTCCACGCACACTCTGAGCATCGCTTTCCGGCACGGATGTCGTAAACCAGTGCTTTGAGTTTGGGTCCCACGCAGCAGCCAAACTGATGATCGACAAACAGTCAACGCCCATGCAGCATCCTGCTGGATTTCACTGATAGCGTTAATCACTGCTGCAGCAAGCGGCAAAATCTGAAACTAATTCTTGTGTCCCGCTAAAAGAATGTACATCACGGCCGAAAGGCTGATAGCTAAAAAGTTAAACAATTACCCAACGTCTAGCTGCAAACGCGCTCCTTCGTTGCACTTCAGTTGAACATGATATTCACGCGCTCGGAAAAGCCCATGCACTGCACTTCAGTTGAACATGATATTCACGCGCTCGGAAAAGCCCATGTACTTCACTTCAGTTGAAGATGATATTCACGCGCTCGGAAAAGCCCATGTACTTCACTTCAGTTGAACATGATATTCACGCGCTCGGAAAAGCCCATGCACTTCACTTCAGTTGAAGATGATATTCACGCGCTCGGAAAAGCCCACGTACTTCACTTCAGTTGAAGATTATATTCACGCGCTCGGAAAAGCCCACGTACTTCACTTCAGTTGAAGATGATATTCACGCGCTCGGAAAAGCCCACGTACTTCACTTCAGTTGAAGATGATATTCACGCGCTCGGAAAAGCCCACGTACACTGCTGCCTGTCTCTCAAAAGTTTCCCCTACGTTGCCTGTGAAACAGTTCCACTGTTCGTTTGATTGACAATGGCCCTCTCTCGTCTTTTCACGGAAGACTGTAGAGCGCTTCCTCTTTCCACGCCTCTCTCCTCCAGGCAATCGTCCGTAGCTTTGTGCCCTCAGGCAGGGTACAGTGTCTCAAGCCCCTCAACATTCTACATGTTCCGAGAAGCAAGCCACTTATTTGGAATCAGGCGATAGGCAGAGGTACCCAATACCGCGGAATGATGTGATGGATTAATTGGCTCACTGGGGACGCGTGCCACGCAGTCATCAATTATTCATGAGGGCGTGCACGTACATGTTTTCACTGCTTGCATTTGTACACCAGAGGTTACCAGATCAGATCTGATGAGGCAACAACAGTTTCCTGATGCGTCGACTGACACGTTAAAAAAAAATATAAAAAACAAACAACAAAAAACCCAGAACGAGCAGAAAGAAAAAGTAAGTTATTACTATAGTCATACAAAATCACGGTCGCTGACGGAAGAAAGATATGAGTTTCAATCAATGTAGTAATAAAATACCATAGTCGTAGAGTGTATAACAGAACTTCAATGCGAGCACGTACAGTGTATTAATGTAGTAACAGGACACTAGTCGTGAACAGCGCAAACACGTACAGTGTATCCCTGAAATTATAGATCCCCATACACGTCAACAGTAGAGTGCATCACTGAAGTGATAGATCTTCAACCTCACCAAACGGTAGAGTGTATCGGTGAAGTGACATATTTTCAGCCTCACCAAACGGTAGAGTGTATCGGTGAAGTGACAGATCTTCAACCTCACCAAAAGGTAGAGTGTATCGGTGAAGTGATAGATCTTCAACCTCACCAAACGGTAGTTCTTCTTCTTCAAATGTGTATTTGCGTCCACAGAGACAAGGCAGTTCATTAGCGCTCGAAAGACGTCACGCAAACAGAACAGGCCTAGCTGAGTCGCCTACAGTCCTCCACATCGATATATGACGAAAAAAATAGGCTGTGTACAGTTTTCTCGTAGCGGACAAACATAGTTGCCTTTGCTTTTATGTTCCTTTTTCTCCCCAAGCAGCTTTTGCTCTATTCTCCAACATACGCAGCAGGGCTGTGGCAGTTATAGTAATAGTAGTAGCAGCTGCAGAATTAATAGTGGCAGTAGTAGTAATGGTCGTATTAACTTGATGACAATGCCCATGCAGTCAACTGTGCAGCTTACATAATGCTTACTGAGTAAACAAAAATCTCACTTCTCTCTCACCCCCCCCCCCACACACACACACACACACAAACAATCACACAGCGTCCAGGAATCTTTCACAAAATAAAAGTAGTGTAACATTTGCATAACAATATAGCCCGAAGAAACTCTCCCGGAGAACTCAAGATGGATACATGAGCATAAACACACAGTGATGTGCAAATACATACAAGCAAGCCAAAAAGGCACATGCTATAAAACGATTGTTGTCAGACAATTATATATCGAATGAGATCCAGATGGTCAGGCAGCTATTTTTTCTTTTTTCTTTTTTGTCAAGCCAGTTGCAACAAATATGTGTCCAACGAGTCAAGGTGGCACATGACAAACAATAAACACTGATCTTGTCTCGATTTCCTGCCAGAAAGGAGATGCCCACTTCCATCGCAAATGTGATTTGCTGAAGGGAACATTATGCCCACAAGCTCAAAAATATTGGGTAATAAATTACTGTGCCGGCACGACCAAGAACGTGGTGACCAAGGCAACTCGATGCAGCCGTTGGAAAGCTCTACTTGTTATCAACAGTTTTTGCCCAAAGCCGATTTGTTTCAGTTATAAAAATGAAACAAAGTTTTGTCCTACCGGCGTTAAAAAAAAATCATCAAAAAATCAAAATCAAAAATGAAAACCGTTAAAAAGTCACGAATTTTTAGGCATGGTTGCCGATAATTTGAGAATAGTTTTGTTTTTCCTGTAAAAGTCCGGGGGTTTTGTTCGTTTTGGGGGTAAGCTTTCGTGTGTATTATGATCTCTGGTTTCGATTGCCCGTTGCATCGAGGCATATTTCGTTGGCTTTTTCTGAGCTCAGCGTAATCACGTGCCTAACTGATCAGTTTGCGCAAACGTGTCTAATTGGTTTTGTTTGCATGTTGCATCACAGCATATGGCTTCAGTTACACGCTCTATCACCTCCCAGAGCACACGAAGGAGCTTGGGAGGGAGAGGGATGCTACTTAGTTTTACGTGCTTATTTTGTTGTTGTTGTTGTTGTTGTTATATACAGTCAGATATACACACTTATATAATCTTTGTCAAAGCATGTATTATTCTGGCAAAACTGTGTGGCAATGCCGCCAGCGTCGCGGATACGTTAAAATTGGGTAACTTCTTTCCGTCGACTGTTAAAAAAGACCAAGTTACTTACTTCCGTCGACTGTTAAAAAAGACCAAGTTACTTACTTCCGTCGACTGTTAAAAAAGACCAAGTTACTTACTTCCGTCGACTGTTAAAAAAGACCAAGTTACTTACTTCCGTCGACTGTTAAAAAAGACCAAGTTACTTACTTCCGTCGACTGTTAAAAAAGACCAAGTTACTTACTTCCGTCGACTGTTAAAAAAGACCAAGTTACTTACTTCCGTCGACTGTTAAAAAAGACCAAGTTACTTACTTCCGTCGACGCTGACCTTTTCAAGGGAGACCGACCTAATTTTCCCATTAAAAAAACAAACAAAAAAACAACAACATCCAAACAGTACAAGAAAACTTTGCATAGTAAGAGGAAATGAATCAGCAGCAGCCCCTAGGCCTATCATCCCTCAAATACATGTCAGGAAGTAACTGGCCCTTAACACGCTGCCATCTTTACAGGCCACCTCAGGACGAAGTAAAACAGGTAAAGCGAATTCGTGGTATCACAATAGCTTGCCCGTGGACAGGTCTCAAGGTCAGAGACACGCCAGGCTGATCCATGGACAGGAATACGGCTGTCAGGGGTACAGGCGGCGCTGAGTGCGCATGTCCAGCAACTTCCGGCCCGCCAGACAGGACTGAGTGCACTTCCACTTTACTCAGGACTGCACGCTGCTGCACGTCACTCACTTCTTGTCACCGGCCCTTGCATCGCAATTACCTTTATTTTCAACCCACTTTTCCATCCATCCTACGCGCCGAGAACACAGTGGAACGACTGTTGATGAAAAGTATCGCCCCCTCACAACCATAAACCCCACCCCACCCCACACACCCGCGAGAAAGAAAAGAAAAGGAAGATGCATAAAATGACATACTTTCTGCAGAGGTTCGCCTGAAAGAAGGAGAAAGAAAAAAAAAATCCATTTCACTGCAGTTTTTGTTTGCTTCTTCTGGTTGCAGGTCAAGACTGACTTTCCGCTGAAGTTCGCCAGAAAAATGGATTATCGCTGCCGTTTTTATTTTCTTCTGGTTATCTGAAAACTTGCAGCTAGCTCACGAGACCTCGCTACTACATCTGATCCGTAGGACTCGACGCTGTGCCTGGTAGTCTGAGACTATGGAAAACAGGAAGGAAGCTTCTCATTGCCTGGACTGGGTTAGTTAGCTAGTTCCTTCCTGAATCTTAACGTCCGGTCAAGCGCACAGTGTCGCCTGAAGACGAATCACACACTGAACATTGTTTTACCCCAGTTCAAAAACACAAGTCACTAAACCACAAGTTTGCTGTGGCAACGTCAAAAACTAAGTCTATCTACACATCATTTTAGTACCTATTTATATCTCATAGGCACTCACCATGGGAACCTGCCGAACTCTCTTATGACTACGACACCTATTTTATTCCGAGGGTCCATACGAGAAACTACGTCAGCCAAAACTAACGCAGTTAAAAAGTAGGGAGAGTACTAGAAACATTGAAGGCAAATAAACCAAGAAGGTAGAAATTAAGAAAAGGAAGAAATTACGGCAGCGGGCGTAGCATGCGTGGCTATATTCTGACCTACTCCAGGCTTTAAAGGGTGAACATTAATTTGTGAGCATTGGCTTCTAACAGAGGGGACCTTAATTTCCGCGTCCGCAATACCCAAGGGATGCCGCGTGGGGCTGGAATCAGGACCTCTGAATACAGAGTACATAATCTTAACCTTTCGGACACACCTCAACACAGGTGAACAGGCCTGCTGGCTTAAAACAGTTTTCGGAACGTGTAAAGATAGGAGAAGAGAGTTAGCTATCAAGAAGAAAGAGCAGAGAGCTAGGACACATCTGCAGGTGGGGGATGGGGGGTGGGGGGGGGGGGGAAGAGAGGAATTTTGGGAAGAAGACCTTGGGCAGCAGACGGAGGAAGCCTAAGGAAGTTCGTGACAGCGTGACAATTGGTGGAAAGTGGAACTGGCAGCACACTCCGGATGTCACAGTCAGAAGTTTAGTTTTGGGACTGCCCCCCTTGTCACGCTGGTCCCCGTTCTTCATCCCGTTCTTCTACTACTCTTCGTTTAGCCGACATGGCGGCGTGGCGAAGAATGCGGACTGAAAGAGTGAGGGTTCCAATGTCAATTTGGGAAACGGCCTTAATTCTGCCACTTTTTAGCTCCTAACTAGCGGGTTGCGTCTAGAGGCTCGTGTGTGTGTGTGTGTGTGTGTGTGTGTGTGTGTGTGTGTGTGTGTGTGTGTGTGTGTGTGTGTGTGTGTGTGTGTGTGTGTGTGTGTGTGTGTGTGTGTTATGTGCTAAAGAAACTACGACAGAAAAAAAAGTAGCCTTAGCGATATTCTTGGGAAATTCAACAACAGCATAAAACACAAAACTAAAATATATCGTCTCCGTCTTATACCATCTCACCGACGATGTTCTGCCTCCTTTCATTGCTGTAAAACGGTTTTATTCGAAGTGAAATTTCTTTCTGATATTAATTTTTTTTTTTACTTTTTGTATTTTCCATCTTCTTCTATTTCCTTTGCTTTCGTTCTTGGTCTCTTCTTGTTTCTTTTTTCTTTTCCCCCTTCTTGTCTTTCTTTTCCTGCTTTTTCTTTTTGCTTACGTCGTCTCCTCGTTTCGCTTTTTTCCTTCTTCGTGTTTTTTGTTTTCTTTCTGTTTTCCTTTCTTCTTCTTCTTCGCCAATTGGATGAGATCTGCGTGGATGAATGGTCCCTACGAACAGTATCTCTCATTTCATCGTCTCCCTCGACCTCTTGCATTATCAAGAGTCTTTTCTTTTCTTCTTCTTGTTCTTCTTCTTTTACAACGGACTTCGATTTTATTAGTTTTTTTTTCTTTCTCAATATTCGACAGTGCCCACTTTCCTTTTTCTTCTCCACACTTTGGATTCCGTACGAGCAGTCACATGTTTAATGAATTTCAAATCGTTTCTGGCAGACTATACATTTACAACATAAGAATTCCATAGATCCAGTCAGTTAAAATAAACTGTTGCCAATGCCAGCTAGGCAGCAGAACAAAATAATAATTAAAAATGATGAGCCTTATGTTGCGCTCTTTTCTAACCAGACTTAAACTCACTGCACTGTACAAACAACTCACGATAAAAACCACATTAACATACGTTTTAATAAACAGAACCTAAAATATTGTAGTCTACCATAAAAATATAAACTAGCGCGCGCGCGCACACACACACACACACACACACTACGCACGCAAACACACACACACACACACACACACACACACACACACACACACACACACACACACACACACACACACACTACGCACGCAAACACACACGCACACACTACGCACGCAAACACACACACATACACACACACACACACACACACACACACACACACACACACACACACACACACACACACACACACACACACACTACAGATACCGATGCCAGCTGCAAAACAGAACACATGCTCCGATGCCACCTTGTCGCCCATGCTAGCTGCATGGTCAGCTACCGAAATAATTTAGGTACGGATGAAGGTGGCCATGTAGCTAACAACAGGATGTTGTTGCCGATGGTAGCAAGACAGCTAACAACAGGATGTTGTTGCCGATAGTAACAAGGCAGCTAACAATAATACGTTGCTGCCGATGGTAGCAATTAAAACAGCTAACAACAGGATGCTGCTGCCGATGGTAGCAATTAAAACAGCTAACAACAGGATGTTGTTGCCGATGGTAGCAAGACAGCTAACAACAGGATGTTGTTGCCGATGGTAACAAGGCAGCTAACAATAATACGTTGCTGCCGATGGTAGCAATTAAAACAGCTAACAACAGGACGTTGTTGCCGGTGGTAGCAAGACAGCTAACAATAGGATGTGTTGCCGATGGTAACAAGGCAGCTGACAACATGATGTTGTTGCTGCTGGTAGCAAGATAGCTAACAACAGGATGCTGTTGCTGATGGTAGCAAGACAGCTAACAATAGGATGTTGTTGCCAATGTAGCAGTTAGACAGCTAACAACAGGATGCTGCTGATGATGATAGCAAGACAGCTAACAACATGATGATTTTGCCAATGGTAGCAAGACACCTAACAACAGGACGTTGTTGCCGATGGTAGCAAGGCAGCTAACAACAGGATGTTGTTGCCGATGGTAGCGAAAACTAACAACAGGATGTTCTTGCCGATGGTAGCAAGACAGCTAACAACGGGATGTTGTTGCCGATGGTAACAAGACAGCTATCAACAGAATGTTTTTACCGATGGTAGCGAAAACTAACAACAGGATGTTCTTGCCGACGGTAGCAAGACAGCTAACAACGGGATGTTGTTGCCAATGGTAACAAGACAGCTAACAACTTACAGTATCAAGGTGCCTGTGATAGGAAGTCTATTTCTGTCTCCATGGTCCTTTCAGCTTTTTGTTTGTTTGATTTGTGCTCCATACATTCTCCCCTAAGTATTCTTTTTCCTTTCCATCCTAAACTGTCTCTGCCTTATATGGCTTCAACTTATTAGTAAAACCCTCCGTATAAACTGTCTTCCTACCCAATTCTCTGAGTCTTTGAGTCGACTCTCCCTTAAGGTTCCGTTCACCTGAATATTTACCCTCAGTGAGGTACTGCGGACAGAAATTAATCCTTCACTGCCGTAATGTCACTTGAAAACGACCGTTAAAAGTGTGAAATTTGAAACCCTTTAGTTTTGTGTGTGTTCTCTCTCTCTCTCTCTCTCTCTCTCTCTCTCTCTCTCTCTGCCCCCCCCCCCTCTCTTTTGCACTGGCATGTGAAAGGACTTTCATCAAAAACGTATAGCATTGAAAGTAGATGTGTCATAGGACCGGAAAATACGCTGTTAGCAGGTGCGTCTGTGTATCTTTCAACCCGGAAATGTTACAGGCCTGGGCAGTGAAGGGGTTAAAGCCCCTCTTTGTTTGCTGTGTTTGCTGTTGACTGTGTGCTGTGTGTAGAACTGTGAGCCAGGTTTTTACTTATGTTTTGACGCTTGCGGGTCGACCTGGTGTGAATTTGAGACTCGTCCTGGGGTGAACCAGTGCAGTCAGAGGGGTGAATGTTTCTAATCCAAGAAAAAAAAGAAAAAAGGAAAAAGGGAAAAGAATTAACCTATTTGCCGATGCCAGGCCGGAAGCCTGTGGACAATGTGTGCGATGGAAGGAATTTCTCGATGCCTGGGTTGACTCTTGTTCGCTTGGTCCAGTGAAGAACGCAAACTGACAGTTAACTGCGCGCGGACGTCTAAAACCTTGGCATTTGCACCACTTCTCCACACGGAGTGATACCGGCTGCCACCAGGACCTCCTCTTCTTTAGTCCTCCTCCTACCCCTCCCCCCCTCCCGTGCCTGTCTGTCTCTTTGCATCTGCCTCCCGCCCTGTCTCCTCACACACACACACACACACACACACGCTTCCAACTATACAGGGAGACATAAAGGTATCCATACAATGTTTAGAAGGGAGCAATCGAGACCGCAAATCGACTGAAGAGATCATCATCATCATCATCGTCATCATCATCATCATCACCATCATCATAAAAATAAAACAAACAAAACAAAAAAGAGACACTGGAGCCATCTGACCTTTCCGATTCGTAACTGGATCGAGAACAACAAAGGTATTTAATTTCTGGAGTTTCCCGCACTAGCTGCTGTCGTTGTGACGCTGATATGGACTCACCCTGAACTTCACTCTCCACTCTTGCAGGCAGCGGAGAGGAAGGAATGATTGATTGGTGTGAGTCTTGATGTTTGCGCCTTGTCAACCGCAGGGATTGCATCAAGACGAGGCTCAGGTCAACGAACCCAAGCCACAGCCTGACTCCCTCCAAGGCCGCAGCATACGTCATGCTTGATACTTGTCGGTGAGGTGAGCAATTTATTGCATTGTTACGTGTGTGTGTGTGTGAACTAGACTGCATTCAGCGTAGAAATAAACAGTCTTTTCTTAACCATGTGAAGGATTGGGGAAAATGTTTTCGAATAAACATGTAAGGCAGAAATGGCAGAACTGAAGAGAAAAAAGCATACATTCCAGGCAATGGGGGAAGCGTGCACGTCTGTATTTTATTACCTACCCTAGGCTTTAAAAGGAATACCTTTGACAGCTCCTAGGTTCTCTGTGAAGGCGGGGATTCATTTCTGCATCCGCAGTCCCCACTGGGGTAATTTGTGGGGAGTAAATGTGCAGGTAAGTCTCAGCGGTGAAGCAGAGAGCAGAGCAGGGAGCAGACTAAAAGGGGGTTGGCATCCATCTTGCTTGCTTGGCATCAGAACGAATCAGTTCTAACACCCCTCTACACCACGTGAAGATGACACGGTGGGGACTGCATCCTCACCAACACACTCAACACGTGATCTGACACGGTGGGACTGCATCCTCACCAACACACTCAACACGTGAATCTGACACGGTGGGGACTGCATCCTC